>UZAF01019055.1:0-24380 GCA_900617895.1 Haemonchus placei
CCCGCTAACTAAGAAGGGTTCAAATTAATTTGTCTTTACAACTTTTTCAAATTTTTTAGGAAGTATTTTTCTACGAGTCATTTACTCACTGGCTTCATGATGGTCGAACAAAAAGCCCTTGAAGAAAAGACGTAGCGTCGAATAAATTTGCTTTCAATCTGGCACTTTTGGGCTTTTTATGCTATTTTAAGATCTTTTAAACGTCTTATCTCCTAGGATCAGAAATATCCAGCAAGTATGCAACCGTGCAAAGGCAACCCATTGCCCGTGCTGCTTAACGTCCGAAGTGCCATTTAAGATTGCTAATCTTTCAAACAACTTAACTTGCAGTATAACCGTAGTTGCTGGGGCTGCTGCCTTCAAAAGAGTCATTCGACGTAGTTTCTCAAGATCAAAGCCTTTTGCATTCCGCTAGTTTCAATTGTCACGTTAGCTTCAGGAACTTTAAGTCTAAGATTGACGTTAAATTTCTTTTATAGATGTCGTCCGTTGTCAAACTTGAGCCCCTATCCGGTGTGAAAGATGAAGGCCCGCTGTGTTATTTGTTGCAGGTGAACCTTTGCTGAAATTCCATTTTTGTAATTTATTAATGAAGAATTTTTTGAAATCGCTTAAAAACTTGTATTTCAGATAGAAGAAACCTATTTATTATTGGACTGCGGTTGGGATGACAAATTCGACATGGCCTACATAGAATCCATAAAATCACGAGCATCCCAGGTCCGATATCATACATAAGTTCGCAAATGTTTTCTCAACAAGTCCAAGTATATGTTAGTCTGGGCTGTTTCAGATTTCTGCTGTTCTCATCACACATCCAGATCAACCGCATTTGGGTGCATTAGCGTATCTCGTGAAATATTGTGATTTAACGGCGCCAATTTATTGCACGGTAAGAATTTCGTTCGCTCATTAGTTTTGTTAGAATAATTTAGATTTCTTTGAAGGTTTACTCTTTGTTAACATATCCATTTATATCAAACGATTTATTTTTAGAGAGCTTTTTCATGTTGGATAGTCCAGTAGTGTTTTCCATATATGCATTTTCTAACTAATTTCCATGTGGTACTTTAGGTGTGACATAAAGGGGAAATGAGGCGCTTCATTTGTTTCACTTAATTTTTTGCAAAATCGTGCTAATACCTATTAGATTTTGTGTGGGTCATTCTAGTCACTTAAAGGAAGGACAGGAGTGCTAGTTATTGGGAAAAGATTCTCCATAAATGTGAGTTAATGAATACCTGCGGGTTGAGGACATACAAAATAGGTACGAGGGAGTTTTAATTGCTGTTCTTTTTTAATTCTGACTATTGCGAATACTTCCTTCTCCTGATTTTACTCAGATCTTGCCAATTCTGTATACTTTCTTTCGTATACTCAAAAACGATGACCCTCACTGCTGTAGTTCATTTGGCCAGAAAAAAATTAGAGAATATGGAGCGCTCACTGATATTCGATAGTTTCTTGTTTAGGTTCCAGTATACAAAATGGGTATGATGTTCATGTATGACTGGATCAATAGTCTCATCAGCGTCGAGAACTTTGAATTATTCACATTAGATGACGTGGACGTTGCATTTGATCGAATACAAAAATTGAAGTTCAATCAAACAGTAGGTTAAATTTTTGTCAGCTCTTTGTTTTGTTAATTTTTCCCTCAGCTCACTGTTTCTACTTTCTGGCTGTTCATGATTTGATTTTTTATATTGTCATTTCACTCTTCCTTTACTACAATTTACTCTTTTCTTTTTCTGTAACGAATGCCTTTGACTTATTCTTTTTCGTCTTTATTAATGTTTCAGTGTGTTCCTTAGTTTCCCTCAATTACACTGGTTGATATTCCTTCCTACTCCATTTATTTCTCGAAGTCACGTGTATGTTCTGCCTATGGAGTTCTCCCCTGAATTCTTTGTTTTTCTCATACTCTCAGTTGTCTTTTTGTCCAACCTCTAACTTTAATGTTTTCGTATCTCGTACCTACGGATGCTCAGCTAACATGTTGCTTATGTCTTCACAGAAGTATGTTTACACTCGAGATTTTCCTACATTCCTTACAAGAGAATTTTCGCAGGTGCCACTCCGTGGTGATAGCCAAATTAAAATCACTGCCCTACCTGCTGGACATATGATCGGTGGAGCTATGTGGCGAATCACGCGTCACGACGAGGAGGATATCATTTATGCGGTAGACTATAATCACAAAAAGGAACGTCATCTGAATGGATGCTCTTTCGACAGTGTGTTTTAATTGTATTCGCTTTTTTTTATTCGGTCGGGCTCTAAAAGTGGGGAGACTATCCATGGCTTTGGGTGAAGTGATCCGTCGTCTGCATTCCAGTGTAGATTCTTGTAAGATCTTTTGTAGCTGAACTGAATGCATTAACTCTTTTATACGGACAATCAACTAGACTGTTTGCGGCTCTTGTTGGTCGGCTGAATGACATGGCGAGCCTGCAAGCTTGGCCACATAAATGCCTATGACTCGTTCAGTCAAGCATAGTCGTCTGGCGCAAACTACGATGTAGGTACTATAAAGTAGATTGGAAAATACGCCTCACGTCCTCTTTAAACAGCATGTGCAAGTTATCACTAAGTATGTAGAGTCCTGTAAAAATGTAGAGCCCGATCGAAGCCATTTTTTGAAACGCTACTTTTTTTATCCCAAAATTTCCAGCTATTCTGAGACCTTATTTGTTGATCACGGACTCTTTAAATGCTCTCTACACTCAACCGAGAAGGAAGGAACGAGATGAACAACTGGTTACAACTATTTTGAAGTAAGTGATGTGTTCGAAATGTACCTCAAGATTCATTCGAGTATTACCAGATTCTTTATCGACTATTTTCTGTTTTTATTGGAAGGAAGATTGTTAGCTTTTGCACCATTGAAAATTCCTTTTTTGTAGAACGGTCCGTCAAAATGGTGACTGTGCTATAGTGATTGATACCGGAGGTCGGGTGCTCGAGATCGCTCACTTATTAGATCAGCTGTGGGCCAAGTATGTTGCAGTTAACTTCATTTTTGAATAGTATGTTGAGAACTGAGTGAGGTATTCAGTACTCAGTCCGGTCTACAAAAGTATAATCTTGTAATGATGAGCCATGTTGCCGCGTCTGTAGTCGAGTTCGCGAAGTCTCAAGTGGAATGGATGTCAGACAAAGTTCTGAAGTAGGTTTTCGGCTCATGTTGGCTTCTTCTCAACCTCAACTCTTCGGAATATGAAAATTTTTTGAAATTAATTCAGATTTTTTATTGTACAACCCAAACACCCCATCAAATATCGCGGGCACTCACTCTTCATGTTTTAGGAGCTTCGAGATGGGTCATACAAATCCATTTTTACTACGAAACGTCAAACTGTGCCATTCACAAATTGACTTGGCAAGAGTTCGTTCACCAAAGGTTCGTTGTCTCTTCTGAAAACTTGAGCGATGGGTTGTGATTATGAAGTGGAAGGTACCCGTTGTGGATGGTACTTATTTCCTCAGAAGCAGGATTGGTGGGGCTCATGCGCTGAACCCTGCGAAATAGTGGGTCACTGGGTGATTTTCTTCACCGATCGTCAGGGAATAGCTATGGTATTCGAATCAGTGTTTTTCCTTCAATTTCGAGCCAAGTTAATAGCTGAACGAATTTGGGAGACCCGAATGAGAATTTTTTGGGTCATACAGAGCGGTTCTGCGAATAGTGCTCTTTTTTGGTTACACTTGTTGAGATTTCCTTGTTTACTATCAACTGACCCTCTTTCTTTTTCCTAACTTTTTATTTCCCCAATGTATTATAGTATCTCTTCATTAGCTGGTGTCATTTCTATTGCAGATAGACTATCTTTGAGCTTTAAAATAGCTCAAGCCAGGCGGGCTGTTAGGCTGAGGTCGCATATACATACATGTTGCAAAGATGAGAGCTACACTGATGCCTGCGTTTTTGAACACTGATCTCAAATCCACACCCCTAAAAGGCGAAGCGATTCTGCGAATAAAGTTGCGGGCGCATTTCTTAAGCGTGGCTAGGGATTTGGTAAGGTTCGTGGGCACCTAGTTCTATTGCGACTCTGTTTCCTTCCCTTATAAGCAGTTAGTCCCTTGTCTAGGTGTTTCTTTCTAATTTCCCCGAGAAACTATTTCAAACTCGTCTCGAAAGGTTTACTAGAACACATTTGTACAGAATACTTTTGTTTCCTACGGTAATGAGTTCCCTAATTATGGTGGTTATAGGTAGTATTGTGCAGTGGAATTGATATGGAGTGTGGCTATTCTCGAGAGCTCTTTCTGGACTGGTGTACTGACAGTAGAAATTCGTTCATTATAACAGGTATTATTAGAGCTATTCTTGAATTGGAGCGGTTCCATTTTTGCTTTACAAAAGAATGCTCTTTGTACAGGTCGATCGAGTGAGCGGACTTTGTGTTCGAAACTGATTTACATGGCCGAATGCTTGGCGACAAATGCAAGAACAAACCGAATTGTTGCCTTAGAGGTGAAAAAAAGAGTTCGACTGGAAGGAGCAGAGCTTGAAGCGTATAAGAAGAAGAAACTACAAAAAGACAAAGAAGAGGCGAGGCGAAGGTGGGAAATAGTCCAACTTTAGATCGTATAAATATCCATGAAATATCATATCAATAAATATCACTTTACCTTGTAGATTGGAAGAGCAAGAGAAGCGCCAAGCAGAACTGCGTGGATTCGACTCGGATGACGATGATGAGATCATGGCGAGCGCTTTAGTGGCTGTGGAAGCACTGTGTACAAAGAAGAAACGTGAAGAAGAGCAGCAGGCAGCTGCGGTGGCTGCAAGGGAAAATGGCACGCGATCGCCGGCCAACACTCCCATGATCGTCGACCCAGCGCCGACGAAAGAGTACGATTCTGGAATAGAACCCGAAGAGGACTCTTTTGGTAGTAACTGACTCATGATTTATAAATTTTATTTCCAAAATATCGATTTCCTTTAGCAATTCCCGGCTTGACCGTGGCGAAGACACGAACAGTATCCGAGCACTTAAGCGACGCTCCTGCCTTCGTCCCAACTGGCCCAGCGTTCCCCACAAGGAAGAGACGTCCTGTTAGGCACAATATCACTATGCAAGCAATGATGCGATACAGGTATACCGTGACATTTCTAACAAGAATGCAGTCTTCTAATTTCGATTTCGACTTTTTTNTTTTTTCTCTCTTCCCAAAGTGCTGTAATGGATTCATGAGCATCCTTGATGTTGCTATCAATTATTTCTTTTGAGGATGCCATTCTTCAAAAGATTCATGCCAATTCTTCTCCCAATGTATCCTGTTTTGGAGGAAAAAGTCAAGGTGGTGAAACAGCCGTTATATGTACAATAAGTACCGGAAGTTAAACAGTTGAATTGGAACGTTTTCCAGTGGGATGTTTATGGCGAAAAGTACAGGCCAGAAGATTACACAGTATCGAAGCTACGAGTCCATTTGCCTGTCCCGCAGGAGATAATCAAAGAAGCAGACGATCCCACAGCAAATATGGCGGTGCCAGTAACGGATGATGCCCCAACAAAGTGTATCACGGTCATAGAAAAAATCGAAGTTAGTGACTTTTCATCATACCAGATCCACTTTGGTTGTTTTTTGTTCAGGCATTATTGTTTATTCCATCACTAGAAATTCTTATATTGTCAACAATCAATTGCCATGTCTCGGACCCTTTTTTTGATTGCAGGTTAGCTGTAACGTGGAGTACATTGAGTTTGAAGGCCGATCGGATGGTGAATCTACGAAAAAGCTTATCGCTCAGATGAAACCGAAGCAGCTTATTATTGTTCATGGATCGGCGCAAGCTACACGACATCTTGCCCAGTACTGCTATGACAATAATATCGCGCAGGTAGTTAATCGAATTTCCATAATACGGAATATAAATTGTTTCATTTGTTGTCAGTATAAGTTTTTACATCTGGCTGGATCTTGGCAGTTCACATTTTTTCATGGGTGAGTCAACCCCCATAGTTGTCTGTACCTACAAGGATTATTTGCCATTATAAGTGGAAGTTTTGTTCCAGATTTATCCTACTATGTCTTACTCTGTACCATTTTCGCGTCTTCGCTTTTCGCCTGGTTGAGAACATTGCTTCACAAAGACACGGACGCGATCTAACAATTTGTACTGAATTTCTTTAGTCGCAAATTTGCTCGAAAAAGATTTCGATTTCACCTAGTGCAGAAACAAGAGGAATCCCAACGCGCCTATAGTGGTTTTCAAAAGTATAGAGACATGCTGAGAAAAAGTCGGGTAGAAGGGTAACGGTTTGTGGTATTTTGCAGTTTGAGTGCAAAGAATTCAACAAAGTATTGTAGGGAGCAAGCGTTGACTCGGAAAAGCCGATTTCAGATTCGCGCTGCTTTTGAAGTGCACTGTAGATGGGTTGAAGCATTAACCTAAAGATTTGGGATTCTAGGAATTATCATGATAGGGCACATAGTCTATTGCTAATGCATAGCAGTGGTGTGTGTGTGACATTTCGTCCTTCATCCGTACAATTTCACTATTCTCAATTTTACAATTTTACTATACTACTATTGAGAGCTTAACTTTTGTTAGGGTCACATCTTCGCTCCTTCTGTTGGCGAGGTTGTCGATGCAACTGTGGCCTCCCATATCTACAGAATCTTACTAAGCGATGAGCTGTTTGAGAGCCTGGAATTTATCAAGGTACTTTTATTGAGCAGCATAATTCAAAGACTGGATCAAGTTTCTAACTGTATCTCGTTATTTTGGATTTCTAGTGGTGTAAAATCGAGGTAAATATAGCGTAAGCAAAACTCTTCTCTCAGCGGAGGCAATTTTTCCCTGTTCAGGTGAAGGACGCTGACTTGGCCTGGATAGATGCTCAAATAACGGCCAGGCCCACAGAAACAGGAATGGACAGAGAAAACGGCGCTAATGTGAGTTCATGCATTCCCGTTTTGGCTATTGGTAGTTGTCATTCTTTTCTTCCCCGGTGAAAGTTGTATCATTTTTTTTTGCGAAAGAAATGGTTTTTTGAAGATTCCTTCGCGATAAGGATTTCATTTTGCTCCCATCATTAATAATTTTTTTCCTTATGCTCCTTTTGTATTGATTCCCATTAGAAACCCCTGGCAATCCTCTGTAGAAGTATAGATTTGATTATGAATTTTACAATTGTTTTGCTTGCTTTTTCCCTTTTCTCAGGGGACTGCCTCAGAATAGAAGTCAGCTAAATCAGCCTGAGTAGTGGTGGACTAAATCACCTAGTTCTTTAATTCTTTTTCCTATGCTTGAATGCCTCCCATTGAATTCATGCAAGTTGGCAATAACGATTAAATGGTGATAAATGATTGTTTGTATTTAGTCAGATGTACGGCCAATGGATATTGATCAACACATTGACAAATGCATGTTGAGCACACTCAGTGGAGATGCGCCGTTCCGCGATGTGAGTTATGATTTTCTTTCCTTATTTTTCGGTTCAATTTGAGAGAGAGAGAGNTTCTCCACGTCATATGGTTTTGCAGGTGGTATATGTAAATGATCCGAAGCTTTCTGAAATGAAACAACTACTGATTAATATGGGCTATTCTGCTGAGTTCTCATCAGGAGTTTTGTATATAGGAGGTAAGTGTATTGCATTTTCCACGTTTTTGATTTATTTACAAGGGAATGCACCTTCAAATTGAAAGTATGTTTTTATAAATAATAATGCCATCAGAAATGAAGCATTTGTATATCTCAGTAACGATGAAAGCAAAAGGAAATCACCCTGACAATGAAGCTAATTGGCTTGATTTCATGTTTTTTTTTGTACACAAGTAAGTGCAAATACACTTTTATTCGTATACTATACTGCACTCAGAAAGAAGCTCTTTTGAGTCAGCGACCTCATGCTCGCTTTTCACGTATTGTGACCGTGGTCTGTTTGTGATAGCAATCGCACTGACAGTACCAACATAAGAGTTCACCGATTAATATTCAGTAAATGCGTTTCTAATATGTCTGCATGTGGTCTGAGGTGTAATAAGACGTGATTAGTTTCCCTATGCCGTCGCTTTTTTGCCCAGCAAGTCACGTTCACAAAGTGTGATGGTTGTACAGAATTTTGGAGCGGCCCTCGGCTTCAGGAGCGGCTCCTCGACTTCACTCCAGAAAGCTGCTCTGCAATTCTTTTTGATTCCCTTAAATCATACACCCGATAACAGTCACATAACTAATGCTAACCAGATACATCGACCTTAAAAAGCAGGCTATCCTGAGTGAGGTTTTTAGGCTTCAAAGGTCAAGGTTATGAAGTAATGCTTCTGATAATATCTAATCTAATATGAACATCTGGTTCTGGCTCATCACAACGGTTCTCTCCCCGTCAACCCTTTTCTTGCGTATTCTTGCCTTGGTTTTGTTTTGCCTGCCTGCTTCCCGTCTATGCTTGATAGAAACGTTTGTAGAGCCTCACTCATTTGTGCTAAGGTTCGCAGATTGGGCAAATCCACCCGCAGCTGCTCGCTCATGAAATGAAACTCTAGTAAGCAGACGCTCCATATTTCGATTGTAATCTATTCCAGGAGTGATCTCAATTCGTCGTAATGAAGCCGGTCGATTCCACATTGAAGGATGCGCTGGCCCGTTGTACCTCAAACTACGAGATATAATCTTGGAGCAATTCATGGTCCTTTGACCACTGTTTGAGGCCATTTTCAGGCATTATTGTTCAGTTGTCTGTTGGTTTCCTCATTATTGTTATACATACGTGGTGCAATTTGACATGGGTATAGAGATAAATTAATGAAATCTCTTTATTTACATATTTCATGGAAGGATAAACACGTACAGAAGAAAAAAATCAACGAGTGGAGAAGTGAGTAAATGATATTATGTAATATCATATATTTGGCAGAGCAGGGGCTTATTCGCGCGCGTACACATTGTATGTGTACAAGGATGGAGAATATATCAGTTGATATATTCACAGTAATGATGTAGATCAACAATAAGTGAAGTTTTAGGTAGATTCACGTGTGGTAACAGAGGCGGTCTACGAATGGGTGTGGTTACTTTTTCCATCTGGTAGAAAGACTACGAGTGTTGGTCGCTTCGTCCCAATCTGGCCAATACATCTCCTTCATTCGATTAATGAAGCCTACCTGAAAAAATTGAGTACAATCTAAGACATACCTAATTAGCAAGTTAAAAGTTGCTATCACAGAGAATGTAGCGATCGCAATACGTTAAAACTGAGCGCACGGTCGCAAAATGCTTAATCCTGCCCTCCAAACACTGAAGCGAAAGCTCAAAACAATTGATAGGCAGTTGGTTTGGCGCACTTTTTTAACCCATGCATGACGAAGGCTACCTATATGGTTTTTCAAAAAGTAACTGACCAAGTTCGCATTATGCTGTTCCATATGTGTTTTTATTTCGGGCGAAACGAGAGGAGTGTAAAGGAACTGTACCAAGTGCGCAAACATCGTGCAGTCCAACTAAAAGTAGTAGTAGTAATCAAGCCCTGAGAAAGAATATTTGCCTACCGTGGCCGGCCTGTCACCGAAAAAGAATTTCTTGTTTCCAAGGAACATGCTTATCGCGTCGAGATCCTTTTTCGCCAGTATCACCACCTCGTCAGGTGTGTTACGCCCCATTCCTTGTGCTGTCGCTTGGGCCATAATCTGAAATAGACATGCCGCTTGGGAGACACGTTCACATTCACTGGGTGGTCATCGTATTACTAAGCAAATTGCTCATGATTTTTTGAACAAAAATCTGGGAATGATTTTTGTAACCCTTATGCTGTTGCGCCTGTGGCAGGGGACTGAGCAGTTGATGCGATTGTGGCCATGCTGGCTCAGTACGCGAACTATGAGCATGAATATTAACATAAGTTCGGCGTCGTCTCGTGATTAGTTCCGGAATGTGCCTACGATCGCGATTTGGGTAAACCTATTGGCCTAAGGACTGTGGCAGGTTACGATATCTCAACGATTACCCCCTGGTAGAGAACATAGACCGTGCATGACTCGAGTAAGCAACGGTCCTGAATCTTGCCCCCACACAGAAAATAAGGCACGAAAGCAGGTCTATTGACGATACCCAATGAACTCACTTTCTTCCGTAGTTGGTCGCACATGATGTTCTTGAAAGCAAATTTCTTGATTCCACTGAAATAAGGTATAAACCCTTGTTCAGTTGCGAACCACTTGTTATCACGACCGCGTTGATACATCATTACCCTGAAAGCCGTGTGTGTTGGTGTATTGAAGTCTGAGTGTGCTAAACGATATTAGGCCTACCAACGCAGACTATCCTCTACCAGAGCGTGATAGGCTCTTGCATATGACTTTTCCATCGGTGTCAGACGATCATCAATGCTCTTCTGAATGAGAGAAGTTGAACCACTGATCGTCGTGAAAAACTCATCAACGTTTTGAATCAAAATGAAAGGGGCATGTGAAACGGTTGCAAGTGTGGGCACTTTGTCGGCTTTACTAACCTACACTTACCTTATTAAATTCCTCAATGAGATGATCAATGATGAAGTTACTGTCAGCCACCTGCCTACCGTTCACCTCGACGAACGGGATCTGACCTTTGCTTGACATTTTTGTGAATTCATTGCTGATATTCTGAAATCACTTGCAATTTCTGATTAATTCCGCTAAGACGAAGTGAGGAACCCACACAATCTTCTTTGAAAAATCTACATTATCCTCCATGTTCGGTCTTTTTGAAACCTGGGCATATTACACAATCTTTTTCACTGTTTCGCCGTACTCGTTTTCACTCAAAAGCCGCTGAATCTATTAGATCCCTCGGGTTAACAGTGAAACCAGTTAGTCGAAACGTCGATCTAATAGAGCGGTTCGATCATAACAAACCTATACGGCAAAATAGTGAAAAATCTCGTTCAATTTGGAAGAGATGGAGGTGGTATGATGTGAACGCCAGCGATGGGTGAGAGGGCGTGATAATGGGGGGGGGGGGGGGGGGGGGGACGAGCGATTCGTGCGATTCTGGGCGTGCGCGGCAAATTGCGCGGCGAAATTCGCGATGATTCAAACAACTCTGGCGTCTATCATTGGAGCACAAACTTGAACTAGAGTACTTTAGTAGGGTCGGACAATCCTACTAACCTACTTTACTTCAAATTTGGGCCCAGATGATAAACGTTGCAGTCGTCAAAATCGCACCGAATTTCGCCGCCCAATTTGTCGCGCGCACCCAGAATCGCACGAATCGCAACACACCCAATAATGGGAGGGGCTGATAAGCGAGAGCGAATAGAGTACTTGCGTCTTTTGCATTGGTATCGGAGCAAGGGCAGTTTAAAGTGATGCGTTAATTGTGATGAGATCGAATATCACGGGTGATAGACACTTCGTAACAATTGAAAGGTAATTAGAGGCCTTACAAGACAGAAGCCGCTGAACCTATTAGGCTGCTCGGGTATAGTGAAATTGTGGAGTAGCGGGTGTAGTAGATAGTTCTAGCGCCCGCTGCTACGTATTCTAGAGTTTTCGGAAGGAAAAACTCGGAAATGTCTCACACCCGAGGCAACGCCCTGTTTTCGATATGCTCGGGTTTTTGTATCCTATCTAAATATAAAGCGCTGATTATGTGTCCGTTTGTGTCGTTTTTGGGTCAGTCCGCAAAAAATTCACGTAGGTGCGCTGAAGAGTATGAAATCCGCCTATTATGAGATTTGAGGCCTACTTATACTGTTTATATTGATCCCCTAATCAATAGGAATGCAAGGTGGCGTTATTTGCTGAAAATCATGAGCTTCATTCTTTTTTAGCAGCATGGGCCTTACTTGGTTCTTTTCAATCCCAGGACGATCAAATCTCTAGAAAAGAGAGGGGTTCAGGGAGGGAACTTCTACTTTGGCATCAGACCTCGTCAAACAATCTGTTCCGTTCAATCTCTATTGCACAAATTGTTATAGGTAACATCTAGCGGAATTTTGGTTGCAACTTCACATGATGGCTACGTACTTTGAGAAACCCTTTACTCTTTAATACTCCCCTCTAGAAGCGCCATTTCCAGAAATGAAGCTTAAGCGCAGTTTTTGGTGAGGCACTATCGTGTATACTGGCATGAAAAATGCTTCTATGTTCTTCATGAGTAAGATCGTAGATAATCGGTTGTGGACGTCCAATGCACGCGATACGTGCGTAGCACAGCTGGTAGTAATGATAGTATTATGGCAATAGTCCACTGTGTAATTCTTCCTTTTCTGAGTCCCCTAGGCGTAGCGATATTTCCAAGACAGGCAATGAAGGGTTCCAGGTTGCAGCAGCCATTCGGTTTGACTTGATGCATAATGACGCAAGCATTTTCTAATCCCGTTCGCAAACCTACATTCCAAACTGTGTAACAATACGGGAGCATATTGCCCGTGTGATACAGACCCCTCACGCCTTCGTCCCTAGGATAGTTTCGCAGATAAGCAGTAAAAATTTTGAGATTAACCTTGCAAAACAAATATTGCAGTATTTATTTTGTTTTGAATGTTCCTTGCGGCCTAGTACCTTCCCTAGTTAGAACAAAGCTGAGTTAATATGTAATCCGACTCACCGTGTACGGGATGTCGGCCATTCGTAGCCATGTTTCCACTTTTAGTGCAAATGGTGAAGGTGATGGTATGCAACCAGCTCGTGGGAACTGAACCAGGTAGACATGGTCTTTTTCCCAGTCGCGCTTCAGAAGTCGAGCACCAGGCATGCTGCAAATTGCAAAAATGATCTATTTTCGATATTTCCTAGTCGCGACCACGATGGTTAGCACTTCAATCGAATGGTCTTGAACAATACCTGAAGAGAGGTATAGATGCAACCCAAATCCAATGAGAACTTCGGATCAACTCGCGATAGAATAGTGTATTTATTAGGTTGTTCGGAAAGTAGTTCCGATTTTAGATTTCATAGCTATAGTCATAGTTATTTCATAGTTCTTTTCTCATAGAACTTCATATAATTGGGCCAAAAAACTAGACAATTAATACTTGATATCCTCATTTCCAACGAAGGTTTTCTCATACAAGTCGGAGTGCCGCACTAACCGACATAGTTAGGAGATGGGATGTCGCGAAATCAGGAGTACATAATTTATGAAACATTTACTTCCATCCATGCTTCGATAATTTTGCCGAGTCACCAAACTGTATAGCCTCGTCATAGTCTAACATTACTCCTTTGCGACTCGCTAATTTTTCAGGGCTGCTCTATGGAGTTCTCATAAGATGAGGTCCAAGTTATCATACTGGGAATTACTCAAAACTATATCACACCCTTGTTATTCCACCAAATTAGTAGCGATGGTGGAGATCAGCTTTGGACCTCGTTTGAGCAGGATCAGCACCATGATTGTCTGTGAGCAATCAGAGCGTGAACATCCCGACTTTCATTAAAAGCCGCTGTTCGCTTTATAAATGGGTGGTTCTCATTGCGTCAGAAGAGCAACTCTCAGACACCAACTCGAGTGAATCTCTTTGAACTCATGCTGCACCTGAGCATGCAGCGTTTTTCACTAGTTCACATTTTCGATATTCTCATTGACCATCCCGTGGATGCGTAAGTCTTCTCAGTAGGTCCTTACATGGGTTACAGAAGGCTCGGCTCCGTTCAATACCATCAAGTAAAATTTTGCTGGAACGAAGGATTGTGAACCAGTTTCTTACGTGCTCTGTAATAAGACATTGTCTGGTTATGTTTTACTTATATCGTGAAAACAACTAGCAGGTTTTCAACCACAATTGACCTTAAAAGGTGAAATGTGCCGAAAATGCTTTGTCTGACACCCCATGTTTGAATTAGTCCTACATTACAAATGGAAATGAATTGCACTCAATTTTCTATCAAAAAAAGTACCAGTATACACCTAAAATTTAATGCATATAGGAAGCGTTCAAGCTTTTACAATCTTTCAGAACAGTTTACAAGGAAGTCTTTTCTAAAATCGTAATTACTTCCCGAGTAACCCAGAAGAATTATTTCATAAGTTAAAAAAATGGGAATGGAATGCATCGAATGAATCAGTCGATAAGAAGCCATGATAGAAGCTTGTGAAGGTCTTTGAAGGAGCGAGTTCCCGATTTTGTTTTGAGCCATTTAGATTTCTTATTCGTCATATAACTTTTGCCGCTCTCACAAAAGGCTTTAAAAGTGTATGGTAATGGCTTGTATTGTTTGCTTATCACAGTCGTCCTTAGTAAGAGTAGTTTCTACTCTAACTACGGACGAATATGATGAGCAAACAGAGTCTTATGATATTTTCAACATCACACCTGCTCAAAGCCCTCATTAGGTCCAAACTGATCGCCTATTTTTCATGTTTGGAGATTAGGTCGTAGTTATCCATCACCTCTGACGAAGGCGCTTGACTGAAGCATTATAACGTAAAAGTAAATTATTGTTTCGTTTTTGACAGCTTTAACGACAACAGCTTGCTTCATAAATTGGCAACATTCACTGGAAAGTTATTTCATGGACCGTTACGGTATTAGCGACATCGATCTATCACCGGTTTGTAGACACAAAACGAATGAAAACGGATTGCGTCTACAGTATTTGCAAAAATTTCATTTTGAGCCATTAATCAAATCTCACTGTGGGCTATCAATCACGGCCAGTGTTGATAAGGACTGCTCATGTTCGACCTTTTTGCAAACAGCGTGATTTTAAGTAAAGAATTTTGTTCTTACAGCTATACAAGAATAAATTCTGTATTAAGCCGAGGTTTCGGCAGCTTCGCCTTCGTCAGAGCCTGAAATTGTCCAAAGTATATGCGACTCGCTTGTTCAAACGCCTCAACAGAAACGCTAAGATTCTTTGACTAGTCTTGCAGGCTTTAAGAAATATATTGATAGAGAGAGGCACGGGGTTGCTCTCTTTGAGGTCCGTCGCTAAGGC
This sequence comes from Haemonchus placei, assembly GCA_900617895.1. Lineage (NCBI taxonomy): Eukaryota > Metazoa > Nematoda > Chromadorea > Rhabditida > Trichostrongylidae > Haemonchus > Haemonchus placei. The sequence goes on from UZAF01019055.1 coordinate 14,884, forward strand.
ACTAAGGCGACACAACCTAGCACTGAGTTAACCCGTGATACCTCCAACTGATGTTAGTGATCCCGAACCAACCAGAACGAATGATAAATCGCTACCCCTGGTCGAACTCTGCAAGTCGTCGAAGTGCTTGGATTTGCCTTTGACTGCTTCTAATTTATGAGGTGGATATCTATGTAATTCATCTGATACTAACGGTGGAAGGGTGGTGCTGCCAAAGTAGAAATGCTATGAGAATCATGCTTCGCTTAAGCTACTCAAACTGTGAGACATAAGGACGCATGAAGGCACGCAGTGATTTTATGTACCGTTGCTAGATGAAAGCTTCGTCACAGTAGAATGTGCCAGTAACGAAGAGAACGAAAGTTGACTTCAATAATGGGTGCGCCGCTTGACACACCCATTATTGAAGTCTTTGTCTACAATGGGCGTTTAAAAGAAGAATCAACGATTCAATTGAGGGGTCGTAACCATTTTTATTGCTAACGGTGTCCTTGAGTTGAACTTGTAAGAGTCCTTCCTCATGGCAGCCTGCAAGTCCGAATAAGAATTCGAATGAGACTGTCTCCAACTTCTCTCTTGTTTTAACCTCGGCATAGCTGTTGTTTGTTAGGCCGTTTGACTGAATAAAGTGTTCCACCTAAAAACCTCGTGTGGCACAAGATAATAATTATCGAATGAGACTATTATTTAGAGAGGGAAAGTCAATGCTTATCGCACAACAAGGTAGTACATTGAAGCTTTTACTTTTGGTTGGCAATGATCAATATTACCTCGTCCCGTCCCAATCAAGCAAGGAAATTAAAAAAGTTTTTATTCACCTCTCAGAAATTTCCACTACCTGTTGAGCTATGCACGCTAACGCGTGCATCAGAAGTCCGAAAGCGCTTGTTCACTATCTTGACCAAAAAGTCCATAGAAACCGTTTTCAGGGTCCTTAAGCACGATACTGCTCAACCCGCAAATCCGTTAAGGTTTCATTTCTGGAAATCACGCAGAGTAAAGTGCTTTGTATTTAAGCGTTCCTTCGAACCACCATGATCGCTTACACTCGAAATTCCGTTCCGCTTGAATTTAATTATAGGAATTGCTCAGCAGAGATGTAATGGGAAGCAGCAGAGTGAGTGGGCGATGCCTGATGCCAACCGATGCCAATGTAAAAGTTTTTCCACCTGACGCCTTCTTCCTAAAAGTGTGATCACCTCGTGATTGAAATTGAACAAATAAGGCCTTGCTACTTCATAAGGGAGGGAAGTTATGATTCCCAGTTAATGACGCCACAAAATGATCCGTATAGGTTAGGAGATCATTACAATACAGCGCCCACGTGACATTTTCCCATTTCTTTCGATTGTCTTTCGGTGATGGAACAAAGGTATAGACAAAAGGCCTCCTAATCGACTTTTTCTTATCAGTTTCTATCTTTGCACAAGAATTTTCCCTCAAGGTTTCATTTACTTCAGAAGAATTCTCCTTATCGACCACATAAGTTCCAGATAGTCTCCCTAGTTATTGCCCTGACGCTATATCACAGTTGGCTAGCTGTATATTGTTCAGGAGCACATTTGAACATTGGTTTTTCAAGATGCTCAAGTGAATAGCATATGCTCAGTAGCTGAGCTGGATTGAGGCATGAACACCTGACGTTTGGATTTGAGCCAAGGGGTCGTTGACCAAGCTTCCACAAACGTCAGTATTAGCAGAAAAAGAACGACAGCAAAACACCAGCCCTCCCGGTGTGCCACTTCGTTCTACCTCGAAAGGCCTTTTTTTGAGCAGCGGAAATTGCACTATTGTAAAGCCGTGGAGAAATAAGTTGGTGTAAAATTATCGTCATTGAGACTGAGCATCTCGTCAAGCAGGAAGTTGAGATGAATGTACTCGATTCAAGTCATTTTTCAAAGTCAGCCAAGTCAAAGCATGATAAATACATATTATGTGAAGGTTTCCCGATGAGGACGCATGTGCGTTGTGAGAATAGCTCAAGCCTATCAAAATCTTTCGTTTTTTGTGTATGTAAATTTACTTATCTCTTCTCCAACAAACTCTGCCGTCCCATCCTCTTTCACCTCAAAATTTCTATCATTTGATTTTTTGCCGGGCGGACTTCTTTGAATAATACGACATCCCCTAAATATTTTGCACTGAGACTATGTAAGATCGTGACCTCATTAGTGAAAGAAGTAACAGCCGAAACAAATCACAGGCTATTGGTAAACTGATAGGTTTATTTGCTGGCACTACTATCAAACCAGCGAACGTCATTACCACATGAAAGTAGAGCCGCTAGTAATAATAGAAAACAAGGGTGCGCATTCAATCAATAACTGATAGAATTGGCTAACGCTAAATCTCAAAGCCTATAGGTAGTGTCGGGCGATCGATGTTCTGCCAGTTACATCTCTGATGAACTCGGATCCACTGAGATCAACAGAACCATTTCCCAGACTTGGTTTGCTGACACTATACTAGCCCGAGAAGTCCGTGTGTCGCTGTTACAGTTATAATGGATTACCATAAGGTCTTTCGCGATGTTTCCTAGAGAATCCCGGCCATCCCACCTAACTCTTCAACAAGTGGTCACCCTTCAGAGCGAAATACTAACCATTAGAATTGCCATGCTATGCTAAAGGTGGCCTGTTGCAATGAAACGAGGGAAAGACGAACAAGATCTTCAAGACTCTATGTGAAAGTTGATATGGAAAGGTCTAACAGGTTGCTCAGACCACAGAACCAAACAGAATGTAGATAGTTACAGCATAAGGTGCTAAACAAGCTTTTGAATGCTGTGACACCAAGCTTAGGTGAGAAAAAGCCGATTCGGTTTCGTACGCATGACGATTGAAGCAAATTCGGCTTGCCGGGAGATAACAAATAAAAAAGATAAGCAGTTGAGGAGGTGGCGCCGTTCATAGGCCCGATGGCATTCATGGCACCAAACAAGCGAGGTAGCATGATAGGGACCGGGTGTCGATGTGAGAGATTTTTACACTGCAAAGGGGCGCGGCAACTCAACTACCGGCTGTGGAATGATGCTGTTTCGGAACGGCATAGTCGGTCTCTTTACGTTCCACTCCATCATTATTATTGTCTCGCACCGCATTTGCCCCGAAAGAATCGCCCCTGCTAAAGGAGGAGACCTGGATTACATTTTTATAAAATACAAAATAAAATAAACCTTACGAATGGCTACGGTAGGGTAGAGATTAAGGGTTTTCCTATGCGTGAAAGAGAAATAGATATATCGTAAGATTGACAGGTTTGCTGTTAGTACCTAGAGGAAGGTGCAAGGAACTTTCCTGAAGAAAAATGAGTTTTATAGAGCCCCACCGAAAATGCGCAGCGTTTCTATTCGATTCCCTCCCATAGCGGTCCAAAATATTAAGACGACCCAGAGCTGGCCTAACCCTGATGAGCAGACTCCTCACTTTGTCACATTTTCGTATAAGGTGCGGGAAGCTGCCGACGTGGAGGAGCTAAGCCAGTCGGTTGGTCGAGATAAGTTTCGGTCTGGACCTTTTTTAGGCATTCATCCGAAATATTTGAATCCTAATGAACTTCTCGTATCTTTGGAGTTAGAAGTCACTCTCTCATTCCAACCCCATTACTTCTCAACAAAAACCAAAGCAAGGCTCCAGCGGAACCTCGCAGCACAGGGTTTGCAATGCAAAACGGTGATGGGAATCGACTGTGGAGGGAAAGGGGATTTGGGGATGAAATGAGATGTGAAGTCACGTTCTTCGAACATATTAAAAGTCACTGGCTATTGTGATCACTGATTTCGAGTGTTGTATACCACACGTTTTCTGATTTCGTTATTTCTCTGATTTATGGGGTTTTTTTCCATCTTCATCCGCCTAACTTCTGAACTCTTTAACCTAGTGAGTTCCCATTTATCCGGTTGTCCCACTCTTGATTTCCTTTGGTACTATTCAAGTCGGGTAGCCCCGCTTATGTTGTGCTTCCTTCTTCTTGTACGAATTCGGTTAGCCTGGAGACACGATGTATTCTCCATCTCAATATAAATGAATCAGCATCTTTTATATTTAGATTCCTCAGAAAGAAATAGAGGTTTTGAAATGAAAGGGATTTTCTACACCTTCAACCCAAGAAACTGGGCAGCTCGGCACAAATAGTGCAGTCCACCCGACAGTCAATAGCGCTGGCGCCTATGATTACAGACAGGCAAGTGTTTTCTCTGCTGTAGGGTCCTTGACATCTGTATGCGGCTAGTCTTTGGAAGCCTTCCATTTATTTACCAAATCAAATTACACGTGAGTAATGATAGTGCTTTTTGCTTGGATACGCACCGACATTTAGGACCACACATCTGACGCTCATCCTTGATCAAATCAGCCATCAATTTCCTACAGAGAGTTGAGTCGGTCCCGGTCTATTCATCGATTCATCGCTAGCTTCTCGAATTAAGACGGATCTTTTCAAGTTCGGACGTAGGCTCAAAGCCATACTACCCCTGAATAGCCTTTTTCAGTTTTCTCAAGTTCCATGTTCCAAGGCTTGATAAGGTGGGTTCAATCTTTGGAAAAATGAGAAAAACGCACGTTCACTCTCTCCCCATGAATTCAGCATGAATCCTCTATGTGAAATCCTTTTAAAAATAATCGAAAATGAGAAAGGAACACGAAAAAGGCGACAACCAGATATGGAACATCAAAGTGGAACAGTTTTGTTGTTTGAATGACGATTTTGCGAACGGTATTACTAAGTCAGTGAGTAACGGCTGATTGAAAAGATCTATTCGATGAATCTATTCCAGAGAAGTTCGGAAGCGTTATGTTGCCTTTGTGAAAAGAAACAGCAGTATTTGCCTCCAATGCTTTCGAATTTCTCAAGTGAGCCTGCTAGAATACAATAGGGCAAGGGTTTTGCTTTTGAATTCGAGGTAGAAAAAAGAAAAACTTTTTGAGGGTTGTTCCTAGAGGATTTCAAGTAAAATCGGGCAGTAGGTTCCTGAGATTTGACCACGACGGCCACCGATGAATGATACCGGCAAGGTCAGTGTGCTTTTATAGATATGATCAACGACGAAACCGTCAACTTCGCACTATGGCGCTGAGAGAATGGATATCCTAAAGCAACCATAAGGAGAGTTGCAGTCATTCATAGGATTTATTTGTGTGATGCTCTCAGAGTGAATAGAGCTCGAGACAAGCTTCGCAACCTATCTGCTATCGTTGCACTTTTCGTATACTGATAAAGGATTAACGAAATAAGGGTTCTCCAACCCAACGCTTAACTATTACATAGTTTTTGGTCCAAAAACAGACAGGAAACATAAACATCAATTAAATTGGAGGTAAATAAACTTGTTAAATCGCATAAACCCGATATTGATAAACCCCACAACCATACAACCCCAACAGCTCTAGTTCCAAGTTTCATGAAAATTGCATGGTAAGAGTGATATGAGAGAAGCAAGAGGAACTGGAACTGTTTCAGGATTGTGCGGATCCGTTTCAATATCTGGTCTCCCAGACGTTGGCGCCGACGGAATTGTCGCCATGCTATGAGTGGACGAGAATTCAAAGGATGGAATTCCGTATGGAGACGGAGATCAGGTTCGCTTGTTGCGCAATGATATAGCAAATGTTTATGGCTCTTCAACGATTGCATCGGGCCCCTGGGCAGGGGTTTTCCCTTTGTTGGTTAGAAGTGAAGTAAGTAAAGACAAATGAGTGGGAATGATTTCATATCTAATTTCTGTCTTAGAGTGGTAACTCCAGAATGAGGATTGTACTGAAGTCTAGTGATGTCTTAGAAGCTCTGTTCGTAATGTTTTGTCGAATACATAGGAAAAGGAGGAAAAGTGCAGGTGTATAGTGCATTCTGCTGGTGTTCGATAGAATGGGGTGTTCATTCAAAGAAAATCAGTGTAAAGGGTATTCTCTCCATTCTGTGAAGGGGTTTGCGCTAGTTTTCTCCTATAGTACGTTTCCTTTTGCATTCCCTTCACAGATATATGAACAGGATAGAAAAACAGTACATTTCTAAGTTGCAATATGACCCCCCAATATGACTCATATTTGGACTTGATGTGAAATATCGCCTCAATTTGTGTTCTCTATCCTTGAGAGAACTCGTACCACATTCATCTGGGACAGCAAAGGACGGGCTATACATGGGCCACCGTTTCCTGTTGATCATCTCCAACTCAACCTACAGAGTTACAGATCCTGCTACCACGGACCATAGGTACTACGAACTCACAACCGCTAGCACTCTAACGGTTGGATTTCCTCCAGCTCGTTCTTAGTGATACTAGGTTTCCCTGTTCCCTTGAATTTGGCTGCTACTTGAGTTATTGCTTTGGCGAGGTGGGTAAGTATAGGTAGTTAGGCGCTTTTAAAATTGAATTGATTTGTTCAATGGCTCAGCCTTGCCTGATTTACGTTACTTGTTTGGCGAAAGTTCGCTTTCTCATTCTTTGTTTTATCTTTTTTTCTTAAAACGCTGCTATTGATCGTGGCAGGACTTCCTAGAGTTCCTCCGGTTTAGTAATCGAAATCCCCCTGAGATTCCTTACTATATATAAAGCGCTCTGTCTGTCTGTCTGTCTGTTTGTTTGTTTGTTTGTTTGTACGGAAATTCGATATAACGTGAAGAAACACCTAGAGAGGTCGGGTCAAGTTTGGAATGGGTTGAGCATAGGGTAAGTGCAACAGAGCACATGTGAGCCTAGCGGAGCTCCGCCCCAAGGGGCGGGGCATGCGCCGGAATTGGGCAGGGTCATGGGCGAATTCTTCTAATTCGGTCTCATAATGTTCCAGACACCGGGAAAAAATGTGCATAGGTGAGGGATGGGTCAGCAATCAAAATAAAGGAAACTTACCGGCAGGGGCGGAGCGTTCTCGCAGTGGGCGGTACTTTCCACAGAGATTCATAACTCGATTTAACGAAGGCGTCGAGGCCAGGGAAAAAANGCACCAAAGTGGGCGGGGCTTAGATCAAAATTTCGTAACACTGTTTAGAAACGTTCCAGAACCACTAATAACTGTGCTCAAATATATCGAGCGTGATGCTATCAGCAGTTCAGCGCTCGAATCTAGAGAGAACTATCTTATTCTGATTATCCAACATTCCGCTGAATGACTCCATCGTGGATAAGTGGCCATCGACATATACTGCGCGCGTTAGCGTGCATAGCCAAACTGGTTATATATAAAGTTGTATTTCTACCTCGGAATCACGGGAAAAAAGAGGCCTGGAAATGAATGAGATGGGACACGGCAAGGAACACTGATCTGCAGGCTTAAAGGTTCACTGTAAGAAAAGGATCTACGGTGATCTATCACTTGATATTCAGCAAAGGCTCAAAAAATGAGTAGTGAGTGAAGGTGGACCGGCGTCGCCTCGAATGATTATGATTGACTGGGCGTAGCTCCGTTTAGCACTTGGGACAGGTTGCCGACGACGATCTGTTGTGCCGCTGAATGTTCAGAGATCAATAACGCGGTCTTTTTGCCACCGCATAACTCGGGAAACAAGTGCAGCGACCAACAACAACGGAGGTATTCGTTTGTTTTCGGGAGCTATCCGATGGTATGCGTGTGCAAACAGTCAATATGGGTGTTGTCTGGCCCCATGTCCTGACAAACTGTTAGAATTAATACTGGCGCCCGCAGATTAACTATTATTGTTCCCAATTAATTCTACATTTGGTAGTAATTGTTATTGCATATAGCCCATATTACTGTTTTTTTGCTACTATAAAAAATGGCGAATATCTAATGCATGGTGAATTCCAAAAAGGCTGGTTAATTCACCTTGGATTTCAACTGATTCCAGTCATGTTTTCATTTGAGATTCCCCGTATAAAAAGCAAACATGACGAGAAGCAAAGGTTAGACTTGAAGCTCCATCATGACTGGAAGGGGGCGAGGGGCGGGTTCGAGAAGCTTTTTAAATTTGGCCATCACGTGGCAGTAGAAATTTAAAAACTAGTCAAAAGGGTATTTTATCTGATCTAATGGCATTCACAGGCAAGGGTTTACCAATCCCATGCAGTAATGGAAATCCATTCCCAAAAGGAGGAGGGCTATGAAGCTGTTATTATATGCATTGCTTGCCTGCACAACTAACAGTTATGTTTGCCTAGTGAAATTCGTTAACGAATAGCACTTCGTCACTGTAAGGAGAAGCGTCCAAAAACTTTTCATGGCAACTTGCCAGCAACAGCGGGAATGTAAATGTTTGTTCAGGCGGCTCCCTGACAAACCAGTCTCCCTGTTTGTGGATGGGAAAGGAAAGAACTGAAAATGGCATTTACTACATAGGTGTATATTGAACGGCTAATTCTACTATTTTATGAACATAAACGAACAGCTCAATTCGACTAATTGAAACTTCATTAAAAGGCATAGTTCACGATAAACTCGAGGTTCCCTCTCAAAGTTAATGGAAGTGTTAGCACAGTACAGTGCGTCGGTGGCAAAGGAAGCAAGTAATTCGGCAGACTTCGCGAAATACAAGCGTCCTTTATGTAGTGAGAGTCGAGGAGCGTACGAGATTAAGGAAATGGTAAAGATATGTTTGGACGAGATGCAGTTATGTCCAACCTGTGGTGAGTTGATGACAGTATTACTGCTTCAGAAACTTGGTCCCCACTAAATACATAGGTCAGGGCTACTACGATCAACCGTTTCAGTTTTCTACAAAGGTGCTCTATTGTGCATGATGCACCCTCTACGATGTCCTTCGAAGACGTCCATCCTTGTGTATGTTCAACAGAGCAGGACTTCCAACCCTTGCTGCGCCCTACTAGACCGTTTTGCGACCCAACAGAGTGGTCCAGTGGGTCGTCCTCGCTCAAGGGACTCGAGGCATAGCAATCAGTACGCTCATAGCTGTCGTGATAATGTCTGACTATTGTGCTGGCTACCGTTACGGTATTCGTTTGAAGTCCTGAGGAATCCATTCAGTAACCGCCTTCGTCCAAATATCGGATAACGTGTCCTGCCTACCTGATCTTTGAATTTTCGGCGTAAGCAACGGCAACCATGTTCTTCGTTTGATGACGGAGCTCGGAACTCCACGTTACCTCCTGCACATGCGTGTATAGGGAAATTCCGAGCATCGTCCTTTCCAAAGCGCGTTGAGTAACGCTGATAGCATGCTCATCCTGCTTCCGTAGAGTCCAAGTCTGAGGCGTACGTCAAAGCAAGAACGACAGCAGTGTCGAAAAGGTGAGTGCGGAGCTAGATGTTCTTTATCGTCTCCACTACTCCCTCGATATTTTTAAACGCTCCCCACTAGCGCGTTTCCTTCCGCACAGCACCGGAGCTAGGTCGTTCATGATGCTGACTTCTCGACCTAAATGTACGTAGCATGAAAACTCGAAGATTGTTCTGCTAGGCGTAAGGGGAGCATCGGATACCAGTCAGTGTCATATGAACTTCGCCTTCGTTAAGTTCAGTTTCGAGCCGATCTTTCCACAACGTTGAGCGTTGTCGAATTCGGCCAGCACTCATTCCGCCTTCTCG
>UZAF01019056.1:5412-19202 GCA_900617895.1 Haemonchus placei
GGCAAATAAACAACAGTGAATGAGTGGATAGAGGGCACTTTTTGACCTTTTTGACCTTTGCCGACAACGNCCAATTTTCGTTGGAAAATCGTCGACATGCCGGCCGGGAATCGAGAAAAGACTGTTTTTTTAGTTTCAATTAGCCAATGCGTACTGTACAGACAAAAGGCTATTTCGATTGTACCTACGGCTTGACATGAATATCAAACTTCCCAGAGACTTCCCAAAGTGAATTCGTAGGAGCATCCTCTGCTTTGCTTTTTTTCAGCGGTTTCAGTTGCGATTAGAGATCGGGGCATTGGCTGGGAAACTCGTTTGTATCCTTTTCCTTTACTACTCAATCAAACAATGGTATATAAATTATGACATATTATTTCCTATTTCCTTACTGACAACTGAGTCATTCATGAGCTCCCTTCACTTCTTCCTTTTCCATCATCAATTTACCGAATTTTTCAGGTTTATTACAGTGAAGACGACATGTTTTGGAAGGAACTCGTCTGCTCGCCAACCACGCCTATCGACGACTTCTAATTGAAATTCTACAAGGTTCATAGGAAAACAAAGGCTTATCAACAGTGAAACGAAGGAAACTTGAAAAGTACGAAAGAGTGAAATGAGAGGTTAGTAAGAAAGTAATAAAAACAAGAATAAGGGTGACTGTTAACCTAATAGTATGTGATATACGGTAAGGAGGCAAATAAACAACAGTGAATGAGTGGATAGAGGGCACTTTTTGACCTTTGCCGACAACGGATGAACCAGCAAGACACAAGAAATTACCACTGTAGAGCCATAAAGAGCTGAAATAGGGCTGTACGAGATCTTAGCGGACAGATCAACGATAACGATCATCTACACCGAATTGCATTTCTTTGGTAGTGGTTTACGGATCCGGCAAGGAGGCAGAAATTTCCCTTGGCAGCAGGAAACAGGGGCAGTGAGGTACCACCAGAAATCATTGGATAGACCTTTAGATAAGAATATGCAGATATTCACTCGTATTTACCACATTTCACTGAAGTGGCCAGACGAACAGCTCCAGAGAGCTGTGGAAAGAGCTTACTGACTGGAATGTTCAACATGATGACTTTATTTGAAAGTGAAGGAAGCGTAACTTGTGTAACTCTGTAACTAACTGAAACTGTAACTGTAACTGTAATAAGATGACGTAATTTCTACTTAAGGAGGTAATAATCAACTGGTAATGCCTATAAAACAGTCATGTGATAGCACTGTACCGGTCTCTACCTCATTAAACAATAGCAGTTCAACATTGCAAACGCCAAGCAAAAACAAACCCGATCAACGCGAAGAACGTTCTTCTGCAGACCCCTCAGTGAAACGTGTTCATTTTGGGATAATCGCCTTGTTCTGTGATGGAGATGGGAACTGGTTCCCATTTAAAAAGTATGCGGTAGATGAGGGTAGGAATTCCCTAGTGCTACCTTCGCTCGAACTACAAACCTAAGTACTTCCTTCTTCTCATCCAGTTCGACCGGGATAAGTGTGTGGATCGTGTCAGATGGGGACAATAGGCAGTAGAGAGGGCGTAAAAGGGAACCGGAGGCCTTTTTTATCCTACGAAATGAGCACGAGCCTTTTCCCAGACGGGGTCACATTTGCATATGAGAATGGACGTGGGATGTATCCTTGGTTGCCTCGCCTTTTCATAAGGATGACCTTGTTATGAGAAAAGTAATTGTATCTACCAAAATAACTGGATTTTTTTGGGTCATAGTTGTGCTCGAACCATATGCGGGGTGGCAAGGTGTGAGGAGCATGCTAATGGAACTAATGGAAAGAGTCGACTGGGAAAAGGAAATTCCACCATTTGTAACGAAGACACAAAGACGAACATCAATGTATGAGCGAGGTGTAGTTTGGAGAACGAACTGGAAGGGGAGTATGAAAAAGACAACAATAGTTCGACAAAAGGGCGAAACCTGCTTGGATTTGAGCGGCTGACGATGACCTCCAAAGAACTTTGTACTTCGTGAACGTGCAAAATCAGCTGACAAAAAGGGGGAACTTCAAGGGTTAGTCTACAATCCGTTGCACGGGTTCGGTCGTGGTCAAGCATAGGGACGAAGGAAAACCAGGGGACCGTTCATGGTTCACATAAGATCGACTCATTTGATTTGACATTCTTCTACAAGAGACTTTAATAGGATGACGATACCCAAACTGGTTACGAGTACGGTAGCCGAAAATTTTTAAAAGAACTGAACGTTCTGTGTTCCCCCAACGTCAGTCATGTTTCCACATATCATCCGAGAAAAGAGTGTCTGAGTAAAAACGAAATGATTGATTACTGGACATTGCTCCACTAAGGTAAAACGGTATTATGATGAATGCTGTCAAACCTGATTAACATATTGGGGAGATACCACAGATAAGTCATGGGGACCAGTGAGGACCGGTTCTGAGAACAGTTAGGTAGGATAGAATGTAGAAGAACATTATAGCTCAACTTCTGGTGGTTAAGATTAGTAGTCAAACTTCGGTAGCAGAAGAATTGAAATATCAAGGTATGGGCTTGAGGCCTGACTGACTGAGGTCACCTACGTCGATTCATCAACAAAAACTGTAATAGATTTGTCAGAGTGGAGGGACGAACAGCAATTTTTGTCTGGAAGAAGCTGAACTAGTTGTTTTGCGACATGGTAATAATAACTGAGCGCAAGCCCATCTCAGTTCAAGAATTGGGAACAGATACATAGAGTGCCTCCTATCCCAGTCGTGTCCCTTATCATCGTCTTTTAAAGATATGATTATGAGAATTCTGCCAATGACATTGAAAGAACAATCAAAAAAGTTCGGCAAAAGGTTAAAAGTCGTTTCTGTCTGCTGCAGTGCAGAGGACTTGCTGAACTAGTTGCTGGAAAGATTCAGTATACTTATAAGGCAAATCTGTGACGTAAGGTCGTAAGGCGAACAGTCGACCAAAAAGTCGACCTTCGGGTCGAAAAGATGGAACGGATAATAGTTCGTAATGTATGAATCAGACCATCAGCGTGCTTGCTGGATGGCTGGTCGAACAGGGACAGCAACGTCATCACGTGATGGCCTTTCGGAAACCACACAAGTCATGTTTGCAAATACCTTCTAGGCGATAAACGCTCAGGTTTGGGGGAATCCGATGAGGCTTGCTTAAGCTTAAGATTTCCAATCTGAACGCCATTAATCAACACCAGTTTTCCGGTCTGAATGGCATCGATCACCTTCTACAATGACTAATGGGGAATTTTTTTAAGATCCCTACTGCTAAAGCAACTCAGCATTTTTTTCTTCGGCAAAGTTCAGCTTCTCCCTGTTATGAAGAATTTAATAGCTTCCCCATAATTGCCTCTCCTCTTTATAATAAATGTAATCATTTTAGAAAAGCGGCATGCTTACAGAATCGTTTTTCGAGGACCCTTTAAACCAGGCTTGGTGGGAGTTTGAAAATAGTCAGAGTAAGCAGGCAAGACACACAATTTTTGTGTCAGGACATTGTTCCACACAATAACAATGTAGTAGTTCTAGAAGAACTGGGAGTTTGTTCCAGAAGGACAAAATAGGGCCCGGACACGCTCTCATCAAGTTGGCTCTAACAAGTACAATAGTACACGACTTTATCCAACCCATCTACCCGAGAGGGATACGCATCATCACAAACGGGATCATCATTGGCCCGTAGCAGGGCTTCCATTATCACTGATTGTGATTCAACAGGACATATCCATTGAGAATTCGACATGGACGGTTTTGCTTCTTCGGTTCTTCGCTGCTGCAATGGACTCGGCACGTTCGATTTTCTGGAGTTCCAAGTTCTTCATTAAATCAGCAGATTTTAATACGCTAAAGTACAGCCATTGTTCGCTGTTATAAAATTGTAACCCTCTCTGTGAATATCCTTTCGATATAAGAATAAATGGATTCATATGAAATCGATCCGCTCCACCGTATCGTTCATTGACATTCTTTTTTAAAAAGGTCTGAAGGGAATTCGAATTTCACTGGAGTCTGAAAAAAACCCGAATTTCTAATCATCACCATTTACTTGTCAAAATATATATGGCAAAAGATCAGGAGTTCCTGTGGGAAAAGGGGTAGTGGAGAGAAGACCTCCACGACGGATCTGCGGCCATCATTTATCGAAGGGATTCCCTTTTTCATTATCAAATTCTCCAACATTCTCAAGAGGTCCGTCAGTATAGATAAAAGGATTCGGAAAATACTCTGCGGATCTCATACCGATTCACTAGATTCAACCCTTACCAAATCCAACATTAGCGATTTCGCTTTTTCGATGCTCCAATGCAACTGCAAGATCCTAGCGAGACTTTTTTTTTNNNTTTTTTTTTGAGTTCTAACATTCTCTTCAATTTGGCAGTTTTTTGTACAGTGATTCACCACCATTGTTGGTCATCAGAACTTGTTATCTTTCCCAAACTTTCTCTCCCAATACTACAATACAAATACTACAATAATTGGATCTATTTAACATTCAGAAAGTTGATGGATCTGATTGATCTACAGAAGGGTTCGTCGAAGTCCTTTTAAATGAGAACTGGAGGGAATTTAAATGCTACTAGAGCTGGCAGGAAAGAGGAGACCTTTTGAATTTCAATGCTTCTCAACAGCAAGTGCAGTAAAGGTTTGGAAGTTTTTTGAGATGAAATGCTAGGGAAGACCTTCAAGGCAGAAAAACTCAATTGGTCACTGATATCTGTGAGTTTTGCTCTTCTCATTCCCAATTTCCTTCATCAAACTTGAGAGCTTCGACAGTGGAACATGGGAAGGTTCAGGGAAACGATCTAGAACCTATGATGATTGAGCGAACTTCATTCAGCTTGAAATAATAGAATGAATGTTTATCTCCCTACGATGCCTACTTCCAACGATCAGATGTATATTTTTCAAAGTTCCTGCATCTCCAACAGCTCCACAGTTATTTACTAGGTAAAATACAGACATCGCTTGTGATCATAAATTCAATAGCTTCACTGTTACTATTCTTCGGGCATTAAAATAATTCAATTCATTTTAGGAAAGCAATCTGCTCTACAGTATCGTCACTGGGAGGTCCTTTAAATAGGGCTTGGAGGGAATTTCAATTGGTGCAGGTGGTATAGAAGGAACAGAGATTTCGTTGGCAGTTTCTCCCAACTAAGAATAGAGCAGTGGACTAAAGGGTCGTCCGAGCAGGCTTACTAGTGGGGAATTCCATGGGAATTGGGGAATTCTTATACAAGCACCAGTGACCTTTTCGAAATAGGGCTCGCTTGTTGATCAGATTCCTTCACCTCCTCTTCCGAAGGAATGGTGTGGTTCAGCGGCGTAACTCATTATTCAGGANTGTCGATGGGGTCTCGATGAGGTTTATACTGGTTCCGCTGTCAAGTTCACGAAAATGTTATAGATCTGCTCACTCCTTCACTTCAATTTAGTCTAATCGGTTTTATCTCAACACTGTGCCTACTTTCGATGAATATGAAATGCATTATAGCCAAAAAGACGTTAGGTAATTGGGTGGAGGTAAGGATTACCTGCTATACAAGAAGTCGATTTAGTTTTTGTGATCCTTCCCCTACTCGCAAGCGTTACCACTGCTCATCCGCCCGCTTACCTGCCTAATTGCATGGTGTCTCCGAGTATCTGAGAAACAATAATGTGGAGGGAATAGCTCTCTTTCGTGAGAGGGAAAGGGCCAAAGAATTCCGTGTGGGTTCGTTTTTCAGTGGATCTAAAACTCACCGATAAAGGAATAATTACGAAATCAGAAGTAGATGACATCGCTAAATCCCACCGAATTGGTTGTTATCAAAAGTACGAAGGCCACGGAGCAGATCGCGGGAGGAAACGATAAGATCATGGGAAGTGTATCTTTTCTCATAAAGTGCTTTGCCATAAATTTGTAGATCTAGGGCGTGCTACGCCCAATCCTAAGAAATAGCGATTTTCGTAAACGCGGGAAACCAATGTAGGTGGTTTGTGGAGGAATGGGTTCTGATGTGTCCAAGACAGCATCGGAGATCCGACCAACAATAGATCTTTAGAATTAGAAGTCTAGTGCAGAGGGAGGCACACCGTGTCTGCGAGATAGCAAGCTGCATTTGTAAGCGTTAAGTTTTTGATTGATGTCGGGTGTATGGAGTGTCCTGGTTGATAAGACGACCTTGATTGAGTGGCACCCCTCATTTTTTGCGAGCCACTTGAGGCCGAGCAATCGTCCGTCCATCCGATCGGTCTCTCCTTTCGAACTTTCTTTGTTTAGTAGATGGACAAAGCATTAAGTTGAATAGTGACTTCACCAGGTAGTCCCTGATCCGGTCCATCGCGCAGTCGAGAATTCCCTTGATTCCAATTGAAGTCAAACTTGCAAACCTTCACCCACCATTTCTAGCATGAGAAAGACTTTTCATCGGTATAGTGGACTACTTGGTAATCAAGAAATATGGAATAACACCGAATTGAATGAAAAACGAGAAAGAACTAGGAAGTTGTTGGGAGGCTGTCTGTTCACACAAAGAAAGGAATACAATGCGAACGCGTATGGAAGTGAAGTGCAGTCTGCAGTGGAAATCGCTCGTAAGGGGAGGCATCAGGGAGCAAAAAATGCGAACGCAGACTCGCCCGATGAGAACTGAACATTATGGCGCAGTAAACCTGATTGAACACAGATTTAGGAAATTTCTTCATTCATTACAGTGGGTTTCACAGCCGTTCATCGGAGCGTAAGCTGAATCTGTCTAATATCACATTTGGGATAAAGCGACAGTCATTTCTGCTTCATTGGCCATAAATTCAAATGACACTCAAAGCAGCAATGCTTTATTTACTTTCTATGACCAATGGGGTTTCCTGTAGAGTCAGCTCAATGGAAGGTNGTGAAAACTTTAACCCTCTTCTCTGTAGAAACAAGAGGTTTGAGAAAAAAGGGTCGGCCAAACTGAACGCAAACCTGGAAACATTTTTTGTGCAATCCTTCCAGTTTTGCTCGCTCTGAATGTGTGATGCCCCTCTAAATCCCTCCAAACTACCTGAACGACAGATTAACCACCGCTTACATCGATTTAAGGCCAGTGTTCACGCTGAGGGACAATTCCAGTGCAGACACCAAATCTGAGATTATTTCTATTCAACAGTATAGACTGCCCATTTTTCGAATCTGCTCAAGTTTTTGTGCAGAATCTTGTGTGTCACGCTCCTCCGAGTTCGGGGAAACTCATGAAAAAGATGGAAGAAAAGTACAGGTTTTTGTCGTTTGGGTTGGAAACACCTACAAAGGCATGGAGAAATTCGATGCCTACATATCGTAAGGGATCTTTGGCAACTAAGTAAAGGAAATACTCTATTGGGTTTTGTCATGTCGAAAGCGACCTGTATAGGGCACAATAAGGGCTTGAAAACAGTTTTGTTTCTCACCGCCACTCAGTGCCTCCGAAAACGGACGAGTTTAGCGGCTATGAAGAGGCTGATATCATTCTAAATGGAGTACGTTTGTTTTGCAAATGCGTCCAGTTGATGGATGTTGTAGCAAACGCATGTTGTTCTACAGCGGCTTATCGTTCAAGCACACTTTCGCCGCCGTAACCTCTTCACTGGGTATGATCAATGCCAAAAGGCCGTATCTTTGAGAATTTCTGCGTATCTCATCCTTTTCTTCACCACTTATGAATTACTCTTCTTCAACACTTCCGTCCTTTGTCCCAGGGACTGGAGCAAGAGTTCTCTGTAAATAATTCCTTTGAATTATTGTAAGTGGTTGGGCTCCGCCCATCTGGAACAACACCATACACATGAACGTCGTAACGTTTTATGCTCCCCAAACATGGGTAATCTAAAAACGAAGAGCTCAAGTAACAAAAATCACAGACAGAAATATATTGCGCAAGTAACCAGCAAATGAGATATGTGTTCAAACAGTAAAGATGTCAAATGTAAGGCACGAATAGGATAATTGTACTTGTCGTCAGTAAACAGAGGGTGTAAGCAACCAGAATGCCCTAGAAAAAAGCGGATCAGACGACATGCGTACCACAATGCATCGTTGTATACAATTCTGTTGGCATTGGTCTTGCCAAGAAATCCAAACCTTAGTAAGTGATTGATTTCATTTTCAGGTCAAAAAATCGTCACCAAATGTCCGGTGCTGGTGATGGTTTTTGCTTGGAGTGAACAGCCTGTTGAACTTCAACTCCTCACTGGTTTCCTTGACTGTCCGACAGGCCACAATTTGGTCTCACTCACTGATCCCCTGGCTTCCCTGAGTATGTCCTCACATGAAGAAATCGTCCCGAGCTTTCAAGAGCCTCTTTGCTTTCCTTGATTTTTTACTGCCCTGGAGGGCAGAACTGACTTTGGAAGCCTGAATAGTGGGGTCAAACAGCATTTTAGAAGGGGTAACGCACCACGGTAATCAGAAGACATTTAAACAACACAAGTGCCTAGTAGAATATCTATATTGGACGACGAAACCCCTGAAATGCCGGTGTTAACGCTCATGTTGGGTCGTTCCTTTCACTTGTCCTAAATAGGCATGGGAATAGAATCCTTTGCTGTTTACGGTATGCTGAACGATGACGAGGTGATAGAATGTAGCTGACGAAGTAGCATTGGCAGTACGTGGGAAGAGCGAGGATCACCTAAATGTATGGTGTATTGAAAGTATAAAAGGAATACTGTGGCAACTCACGGTGTAAGTTTGGACAGCTAGAGAAAGACCAGATGGGAGATATTTCAGGGCGATATGTGTGATGATTGTAGAAAAGCACCATGAACACACGAAAACGGTTACCAACATCGTGAAAGACTTCATCATCTGCAAATGTTATATCACTATAATATTACTACTATTACTAGATATATCGCCAATTCTTTCTGTTCGACTATCTGAGATCAGGTAAGGTGCGTGTCAGGCCCTGGTCCTTCCACGAAAACTACCAAGCACCAAAAGATCCAAAATTCTCTCTGACCAGAATTCCCAAAATCCAATCCGCCTTTATCTATCCGTTCGATCTTCTGGATCCCTTTCTAAGGTCTGCTCGTTCAGTATTACCAGCAGGCGAAAGCGAATTAAGTACAGAATTGACTGAATGGGGGTAGGTCGACTAAATGCGGGAAAGGTTAAAGTCGCGTAACAGTCCAGAAATAAGTAAGATTCTGGAGCGGCAAGTGCATGTGATCTCGACACTGATGAGGGTACTATTCCGTCAGAGATGATACAAACACACCTTCATATCTTCAGAAGTTATTGAACGAGTATCAGCTGATTCTTGTTGTCCTAAAACAATTTTAATTTGATTTTCTCTTGAAATTTTGAAAAACATTGTGCGTAACACGGTACTGAATTTTGCTGCCATGTGCTACTAATTCATTAAATTCAGGCAGGTGACTGACTGTTTTTATTCTTTGCAGTAGTACGTTCTCACACACAGTCTGGGAAATTTTGTTCCTCATAACAAAAGGAATTATGTTTACAGGAATGACACGGTCATGCATACAAGGATCACAGTCTAGAGCCTAGCAGCCTCGAAATTCGTCTGACAGGTTCACTGTCGATGGGTGGCAGCGTGGTAGGTCGGTTGGGGGGGGGGGGAGTCGGTTCAGTGTCAGGTTCACCTTTCTTTGTGAAGCATCTGGGTGATGAGACGTCACATAAGGCTCTTGTCAACTACAAAGAGCAACTAACTGGCTCAAGATTTCAGCATGTATTCGAACACCTGCGAAAGCAAGACCACAATTGCTGCTGTCCCCAAAAAAACAAATGTAGACTTCCCTCCATCTGATTGAATTTTAGGACTGATATTACCCAGCAGATTTTACGGGAAGGAAATTTTTATGAAAGTTGGAGATAGCAGTGATCCGACTTGAAGGAACCTCATAATCGTCAAGTGTTGAGGGCTTCGGAGCCTTAGAGTTCCGAGGCCAGTTTCTGGTTGTAGTAGTAACTACGTGCCTTCGCTCTCTACAACTACCGGGCCTCAAGTCGGGACCATCTGGGGGCTATCCGAGAGTTATCGGCATTTGTCTACGAAAATTTTACCTCGAGAACTGTTACTACATATCTCCTCCATTGACTCAATCATTGCTGAACCATTGGAGCAATTTGCTAGTTTATTGCAAAAAATGTAACGAAAAAATGTAGAAATGTCATTACCTCACGAAAACCTTACCTCTTGGTGTGAGCGCTTTCCTATTCCGTCTGCTAGTACCAAGTAATGCTATTACGGACAGATGTACTATCAAAACACCTATGTTCAAAACGTTAACGACGGACGTCAACCACTCTGCATTTTGTGGTAAAGCTGAAAGAATTTGTAGTAGTTATTCCTTTCAAAAAAATGCTAACAAAATATCAATAAAAATCAAGTTTGCATCATAATCTACCTTGGATCGGCGTGCAGAAATCAAGGGGATCATCATTCATGAAAAATACTGAGGTGGCAATGGTAAAAGACGCCAGTAAAAACGATGGAATACACATGTAAAATACATATGGCACCGAAGAGAGAAGGAGATGCCTATAACAGCCTCTTGTAAGATCCTTGAGATAATTTCTCGGATATTTTGAATACTTTATAGAGTTGAGCTGAAAATTCCGACTGTTCCATTACTTTCATGACGTCGTTACACTTATGCTATTTTCATTTGGGAATGTTTACACTACTCCTGTCGATGTAATAACTGCCCTTTGACGTCCTCATCGGTTATGAGTCGATGATGACCATGAGAAATACTAATGACCTTTTATCAAAATGTACTTTTTTCTTTTTTCAGGATGAGCCCATCCATTAGGTACAGCATACACTAGACTTGCCCAGATCGGGCTGAAATACCCCCCACCCCCTTTCTCCTTCGAGCAGGTTTAATTAGCCTAAATCGTTTTGCGGAAATTTGAATTTTTTTGCCATCGGAAGCTCTATTTCCAGTAATAACGTGGAGGCATGCATAGGAAGCGGATAGTGTAACCGTGGAACTTGCTACCCTGAACCTCAAGGCATCGGCTATTACGTCTGCCAGTACTTTGTGACCAGAGAATCCTTTTGCTTCGGATATTTGCAATTGCAATGAATTCGTGCAGTCGTGTAAAGATCGAAAGTTATTAGCTCAGGAGAAAGGTGGTCTCTCCAGATGCACGTAATGCATCTCAACAGCACGTATTTTCTGAATATTATACCCTGGATTGAAATTTCCCAGGAAAAACATGACCCTCTACCCTCATAATCTTTGGGCACAGGATGCATGTGGTGAGGGGCGAGATAATTTATTGTACGAGCCAAGTACACATCCTAACGCTACATCAATTCCGAAGGGAAGTTTTATACGTGGCGCACCATATAAGGGCCAATAAGCTAATAGACACCAAGAATATTCGAGGGGAGGTGGAAGTTAACCGGGAAAAACGATGAAGCAGTTCTCAGACCTTGGTTCATGGTACTTCCGCCATTCTCATGCTTGAAGCTGAACAAGGATTGCGAATTTGGTAGAGTGGTAACAAATGAAAGGACAAACCCACTTCAAAGGCATTGCCACAGCCAGCAAGTAGTCCACCGCCATCATGAAAAACATTACCGATTGTGCCACCATTGCGAAGATGTAAAGGCAAGTCTGACGAAAGCACTCCGAACGTGTGGCGGCATGAAATCTGAAGGCAGGGACCTTTGCGACACGTTTAATAAAATTTATTTTCTTTATTACCGTATTTGTGCGGCTTCAAGGTATAGCTCATTGAGAAGGCAGATCAGATGCAAAGAAGCAATGACGGCAACAATATAGCCTGCAAGCAACAATGTCAGGATGGAACTGATACATATTTTTTTATTTTGAGGGATTTGGTGGTCCCTAATGAACCCTTGCCGCCCTGCGATGAAAGTATCTATGAGTGCCCCGTTATGTGCACCTAGATCGAGACGTCAACATGATGTATAACCTAGCTTGGGAGGCTCTGTAGTAGAAGGAAACGGGCTCAAAAGGAACATTTGAGGATATAGAGGAGCAGTCAAAAAGCGAACACCCAGCTCCTGGCATCGTAACCCAAATTCCCACTATGCGACTCATTCTATCTTGTCTTGATCCTCAGAGACTTTAACAATGAACGACGACTAGGAAACAGTTGCTAACGCCAAGGAATTGATGGTAAGCTATGCAGGATAGACATGCAAATGTGTGGTGATCATTGGACCAGGGTATTCGGGAAAATCACTGTTATATCCCCATTCAACCCTGGCATATCCAGCTGTTGTCTCGCTCACTGACAACTGAGTTTCAGGGGTTCAAATCAATTAGTCTACCAGCTAGGAGGGAGTAGACCTTCCCTTCGTCAGCTTGGAAAAAATCACGCTGAGACGCCTAGCTCAAGGCATAATCTACGAGCGACTCGGGACATACTCAGAGGTGGTATCAGCTAATCCTGGCTCTTCGACTGGCCAGCCCATCTTTTCCACCCGAGATCCCCTCTTCCTCATATAATTGTCACATTAGGTGCAGGAAGCAAGGGTAAACACTTCCAACCCAGTGCACTACCTTTCCGATTCCGCTGCCAATTCTCAGCCAATTGAGCACTGCCTTCAGTGCTACCTTCTCTCATTGCTACTGCCACCAAATTAGTGACTGCAAACGATTTATTCCTGACTGAATGATTCTCCTGTGTATAATAATTTATTAATTAGAAGTATCATTAGGTCATTATTGCATATTAATGGCTTAAAGGTCATTCCTTTCGCAATATTTCTTTTCTTTAACTTACAGTATCATTTCTGACCTGAAACTTCTAATTTCATTCCTTTTTTTATTTCCTCGTAAACCAGATGCATCTAATTCTTGTAGGCCCCACTCACGCTATTTTAGAGTGTGCATAACTACTGAGAGTCCTCCCCTCGGCTCTTGGAATGAGACCTGATGAACACTTGGGAAATCTCGAATTTCGCTTTTCAAATATTTAAAAACATTTGTAATCAACAACCGGAAAACTAACAAATTTTCCGGTGTAATTGATGATCAGTCGCAGTTGCCCAGAGTACACTGATGTTTCCAAAAAGGCCAACCAAACACAATGGAACAGCTATCGCAGTGATGAGTACCTCGGCAAAGAAGGGAATCATTTCCTGCAATTCAAGTAAAACCTCAAAATGTTTTATCATTGATATCACGAAAAATCGTCAGCCATCGAGGCGGTCTACACAAAATCTTACAGAATCTACCCAACTAGCACGTCTAGCACCACTTGGTCAGTTGAGCAAAAAGTATGAAAGCGATTGGTCGTGTGAAATTTCACCCTTCACTCTCGATTGGCAAGCATGAAGAGTTCATTAATTACGTCAGAACTCAGTTTGCCTACATTTTTCGACGTTCTCTCATAATTTATGAATATTTGCTACTTCGAACTTAATCTGAACATACGTCATGCGAATGGAGTAAGGTGGGAATCGGGGTGATCATATTTCTTGCAAAGTGGCTTCCTGCGAAGGTAGCATACCCTATTCTAAAACAGTAAAAAAAAGCGGCTGAGTGTGAACTGGGTTACGCCGTGTACCCGACTTTCACTACAGAAGCAGAGGTACACGCATGCGCATCAGAGCAGACGAAAAGAGAAGTCTGGCCGTTGTGAACACTATTTACCAGTAATTTAAAAGATTGAGCCCTAGCAGCTTTGCCGAGAATTTGTAAGAAATGTTCGCAGCTTCTGCATTTATTGAGCTACCAACAAGAGGAGACAACGATGACCTTTCGCAATGTAACGGATAAACACATTGAGGTGTAGACGTCTTCGTTGGTTCGAGTCCCATGTAAAACACAGGGCT
>UZAF01019057.1:0-27357 GCA_900617895.1 Haemonchus placei
CTACCACCAAATGACTAAATGACTTTCGATTACGGTTTTCAATGAAGAGGGTGCACAACCATACAGTAGGGTAATCATTCACAGGAGGCTTACGAGTGTTCGGCCCAGCTGAGGGATGATTCATGGCTTCATGGAACCTGCTTTCCTGGTCATCGTTGTAACGTCGTGTGAAAAGCTTCATTTGAAGTTTGTGGACGACCACCAGTTCTACTCCACTACACCTATGTTCATTGTGGGAGTTTTCTACATTTATTTATTCACCAACGATTCCGATACTTTATTGGCCTTCAGAAAACAAATGCATGGCAGGTTATGTTATCTCCCGTCCGTGAACAGAATTCTGCTCCAGAAGTGAAAGAGAAGTCGAGCTCATGCGGTGTACAGACCACCAGTACGTCCCTGCCATAGTGATTCAACAATGACCGAAGTATGAGCTCTCTGGATTCATCCGGATATGATGTCATACTCTGAATTCCGAGTTTTCTTGGCTTTCAGTTCTAGAACAACAATAAATGTTTACCGTAGTGACGGGATGAATCGGCTATTTTTGCAAAATAAATAACAACAGGGTAGCTAGTCCTACCTGATCGATGACTGCTCCAATGTTTTCACTGCTGCAGGATTCGTTCATGACAAGGCTCTGATCTTCGGCTGCTCTGAATATTATGCAATATGAGTTTGACCATTTAAAGGAATAAAAGGGCTTTCAACTTTTTTTCAGGGGCTTCTGATCTGAACAGAAACTTCAGAACAATCTCATTTCCCATTGAATAAAAGTGAAACGGAGACGTAAGAAAAATAAAGAATCATCCGATCTGGTTTTACTTGTCTACAATTATAAATATTTCTATTATCCGGAAAAAGTTCAGGTGTCTCTTTCGCGGTGGTCTTCCTTACTCATTCTAGCTGCCCTGGATAGAGGAAGAAGGATGTTTTCTTCGGAGAATGACCCTCTGAGAAATTTTCTTCATACGCAACAGATGTGAAGATAAAAATGCTACAGTCATTATGATAAATAGTACCCAACTCACCGCTTGGACCTCACCGTCCTGTATGGGTAACCGCCATACGGGTGTCCGGCATATACAGGACCATAAGGCTGTGCCACACCACCGGCACTGGATATACTTTGCGAAGACGCTGAAGCGGCTGCTGAACAAGGCGGTGGAGCACATATACAAGTTGGATGTGGCCCGAGTAGGTCGAACAGGATTGTTGTGATGAGTGGGAGACAGGATAAGGCAGCAATCTTAAAATATCAAAGCATCAAGGGACACTCTTTTTTTTCCTCGATAGGTTTATCCAGCTCGAACGAAGGGATTTGGGCAGCAGGAACAGAAGGGAT
The DNA here is from genome assembly GCA_900617895.1 of Haemonchus placei. NCBI lineage: Eukaryota > Metazoa > Nematoda > Chromadorea > Rhabditida > Trichostrongylidae > Haemonchus > Haemonchus placei. The sequence goes on from UZAF01019057.1 coordinate 1,346, forward strand.
CTGTCGAAACTTTGACATAGACAACCACACAGGAAACATTTGGCACTCCATGCAGTCGAAAGAACTACTGTGACTGTCGCTTAGTTTTCCCAGTCGGCCCAGTATTCGGCATTAAGGCTTCCATGCCAAATAAGTAACCCATACTTTTACTATTTATAAATAGAAAATTGACATTAAAACCTAGTAAGAGCCTTTCTATCCAATTTGATGAAATCAGAGAAAGTAATAATTATTTTAAAGACAGCCAGAAAAACGCAGCTTTAAAAATAATAGACGCTTTCCGGAAGGCAGGAAAATTGAGAAAATCAAAGAATAAAAGGTGCTGAACCAAGTCGGAAAAGAAATGCTCCTCCAAGGCTATACATCCCTTAAGGAGTCAACGAACGAAAAATAAAAAAAATAGCGCAATTTTTCGTATCCTCTGAAGCTTTGTAATGATAATTATCAAGTTTATGGTCGTTTTTCTCCTTTCATCCCTATATGGAATGGACATTTCAAGAAGGTGTGCAGAGGTTCTGACTTGTGGCAAGTTCGATGTGTGACACTGATACACAAAAACATTCATTGATGAGCCAGTTTTTTCTACTGACTGATTGAATAACACGGGCTTCTGTACACTGATGGCTGAATACGAAACTTGAAATCAATAATGTTTCTAGTGCTTACTAACGAATATTTGCTTGTAAATATGCATGGAAATCCCGAATCGTTCAATAATCTAGATGGAAATACCTAGAGCATAGAAGCTTGCTTTATAGGAAGTCTGTTTTAGAGCTTTTTCGGTTACGATTCTATCATTAGAGCTTTTTTCCAGTTCCAATTTCATAAAGATATGATTTTTAGGCTTGCTTACAACCTACATCGCAAGAAGGGGAATATTATCGAACCTCTACAAAGTCACTAGGGAGGCATGGGCATCTCTCCTTAACTGGAAGTTCAAAGAATAAGCACCATAATTTTCTTGAAGGAATCTTCCTTTCTTCATGTAAACCCCTGCAAGTACCATGGGCTAAGCATATATTCAACAAAAAGTCTAACACATGGATGAAACAAAACAAGAGTGCTTTCTAATTGCAATTCAAAGTTCGTGATTGTATTGGTCCCACCAATGCTATCAACTACCTACTGATTCTTTCTAAACAACTGCCACCCCGTTTAAAAAACGTACTGTTAACGAATTTGCCTGCCATTTCCCAGAATAAAATATTAGACCCAGATCACTGTTCACTTTATTTCCATTTTTTATCCAAATTCCGGATTTGTTCAATCATAAAACTATCGGAAATAATCTGAGTGCTATGGGAACGTACCAAGACCAGAATGTGTGCCGTCATGGTGGCAAAGGTGGAAAGGAGAAAACCTGACTAGGCAATGAGCGCCTTTATACAACATCAAGCACTTGTTGTTGTTTATGTGGAAAAGTTCGTTCAGCAAAAAGCGCCACCGCATAGCTTGGCACAGCAGAAAGCTGACGCATCACCTGAAGCACCTCAGCTGTCCCTTCCCTTCTGTCAACTGTTCGTCTACATTAAGTTCTACTGGCGGTGCCTGTCTATCTACCTTCTCGAGTGGTCTTAATCCCTTTATATAGAACTCTTTTCTCTTCATAGATAAAGGATAAGCTGAAGATATGAGTGGCATTCCTACCACCAAAAAGTGCACCTTCTGCAACTCCTTACGCTCCCACTCTCAATGCTCCCTCCTGCAGTCCCCCAACCGCTCTCCTGTCTACTCTTTCCTCATTTGGAAACTCAAAAGGGTCAAAGAAATATTGAGTAGGGAGGCTGAATTTGTCGTTTGGCGTCCTGCCCAGACGAATCTTTCTTTTTCCGCAAATTCCGTCCAAATTGGGAACATTCAGAGCCAGTTAAAGGCCAAATAGTTCAAAAATACTTCTTTTCTTTTCCCTGGTGACAGTTTTCATTCGAGTTTACTTATTAACCTTTAGTCCAAAATCAGAATGACTCAGAATTTCAAAGTTCATTTCTTCGAGGAGATCGTACAGCTACTAACAACTCTAGTCCTAGAATGAGAAAGCATAGCACGTCAGTTTGTCGTTCTTCACAGAACAGAATTCGGCATTGTCCGATATCGTGAACTTGAAAGGACTTGATGTGCAGAAAACGGCCATCTGACCATCCTCCCCTCGAAGAAGAGCGCTTATCCTCGTACGCGATTCAGCCTCGTCTTCCGTTATTGCCTGAAATCGTTACGCTACCCTATGACCTTCTCCATGGCGTCGGAATAGCGCTTACCTTCTTCATGATCTTCTTCAACATTGTATTGTTGCACTCAATGTCGCTGCTGACTCCGAAGAGCTGACCGGATCTATGCAAGCAGTTCATATAACACTTATAGAGCCTAACTTCATACAGAGAAAAGTAACCAACCTCTTAGTTCTGTGTCTTCTTTGATACCGTCGCCTATAACCAACACCGGTAACGTATCCACCAGATGGTGGTGGAGGAGGAGGTGGAGGTTTCGCGTAACCTCCTGACATTGGCATGGGCTTAGAATAAGTCATGGGCTGTGGAGGAGGATAGTTTGGTTGAGGCATGGGTTTGGCATAAGACATGGGTTGTGGAGGAGGATAGTTCGGTTGAGGCATGGGTTTGGCATAAGACATGGGTTGTGGAGGAGGGTAGTTTTGCATAGGAGGAGGCATTGGCTTTTGCATCATTTGAGGTGGATAAGATGGTTGCTGAGGTGGTCCTGCACATGGAGGTGGTGGAGGGGGTGGTGGAGGAGGTGGAGGTGGTGGAGGAGGAGGAGGTGGGGGAGGAGGTGGAGCACAGCAAGCAGCCGGAGCTGGAGCAGGATAACCACCACCCATACCGCCTCCCATGCCACCGCCCATACCACCACCTCCTAGTCCCAGTTGGCCCAGAAGATCCCATAAGAATGCCGAGCCGAATGGCACTAGAGCGAATAGCAGCAATGCCCGGAAAAACATTGCTGAAAAGAGTACTCCCACAGAATGCACCATATGCAGCCCTTATATAGGCATGGAACTCCTTAACAGATCACCATAGAAGGCCAGTAAGCGCAACAGGTTATGTCCATCCGGTCGACCTTCGATTACTCGAGGTGACAAAGGATGGCCGTAGTAACACTGAATCGCTAAATCGAAGTTTTTGCAGCATTTTCGGTTCTATGCCTTTATGAAACTACGATGACCACTGATACTATGTAGCCGTCTAGCCACCAGGGGTAATTTCCCAACATTTCTCTCGTTTCCCGATGATCGATTTACCGGTACTCCACCGAAATTACCGCATTTAGAGTGACTTCATTGCGATGGAATGTGACATGATTACCTGAAAGGGAAAGGAGTAGAATGGCGGAAATTGGCTAATGTTGCGAGTGGCAAAGGCATGGCTCAGGCATTCTAGGATCACCACGACAGTTTGCGATTGAGATCAGGAAATCACGGTAAAGGGATAAATTTGTATCCTCGATGTCCTGAAGGTGCTGTCTAACGAAAATGGACGAAGAGAGCCCACCGGTGTACCTTGCTCTCTCATCTGGTAGGTCCTTTCTTCAGATGGCCTTCCTTCAATGGGGCAACATCAACTGTCATGTGATACCTCCCTACTACCCTCCCCCACGAAGACGAAAATTCAGTGAAGCACTCAGCTCTTACAGTAACCCTCTAGCTTTTCCACGACCCACCCCGGCTCCTTGCAAAAGGCCCCTTTTCGACGTGTCATATATATGACGGGTAAGAACTTGTGTATAAAAATGGGGTTACACCGTGCCGGATTACTGTAAGGGCCAAGTGCCCGACTGAATTTTCGTTTCTGTCCCTCACCCGCCCCCCAGATACACATAGGGAACTGAGAATTTCGCCAGACAAACGACGCCAGACGCCAGACTTTTTGGGGTTTTTTCAAATTTGAAACGCCAATCTCCGTGGACAAATCTGCGATAGAATCGAGATGCGATCTTTATAGTGTTATGTTTGGAGTGGCGAAAACTGTATTTCTTGCAAAAGAAAGAACTTGTTATTACCTAACCGGCAGAGGAAACTAGTTATCTAGTACATGAAGAGCTATGGAAGTATGACACATAGACATGATCGCTCCCTTGAGCCGGTAGACCTGGCTTTTCTTAGGGCTTAGGAAGTGAATCTACACTGGCATTGAGTTATCGTAGAGCCGTTAGTAGCTCAAAGAGCTCACTTGAACTCTATCATTCTATTTCCATGTGCTTATAGATTGCAGTGTTCTGTATTCCCAGGATAATACCGAGTCAAAAACCATTTTTCAAGAAGTACAGTACATAGTGCAATTCGAGGTAGGCAAGGTGGCTCGGCGGTAAGTGCGCTCCGATCGGAATCTGCAGTCCCGATCTAACACTGCCCGTAACACTTGTGGGTTGACCTTTACTAGTGCACAATGTCGAGGTCAAAGCGGTATCCAATGTATGCAGATGACCATGTCTCATTAAAAGGATCACCACTTTCAGTGAGTTTTGTTAAATTATGCTCTTAATTAGTACGTTGTGCGACAGCCAGGTAGGTTTCAGAAAGACGTTATTTCAATTTGTTTTATTCATGAAATTTTATGTAGCTAAGGCAGATTCGTTTGTTGTAGGGTAACTGAAATAGTGCCGCAGATGAATTTCAGAGAGGAACCTAAGAATCAGTTCTAGTTTTGAGGTCACTTTTCAATCCCTCTTGATGTTACTGCGCACATGCAAAACGGAAGCGTTTTCACGCAGACACATACGTCAAAACGCACCTACTATGAATGCGCCCTATATGGGTAAAAATACTAAGTCTGCACAGAATCGCACTAGTTTCATAGAAGCGCACCTACTACGAATGCGTGCACTACCCAAGTGTGAAGATAGATTGAAATTCCTGAGGACTTTCAGAAGGAAGGCCCTTTGATATCTGCTTCTAATTGTTCCCAGCACGACTATGAATGACTGTGCTTTGTTATTGTACTTTTTTTATTGAAAGCTCTTATTCTTTTGCAAAGTCTACTAATAATTACTTTAGCCTTGGACGAATTCCTCACAACCGTCACTCCATGAGTTGCATATGGCGAATGCAGTCAGGGTCGGACCAGGACGTTATAAACTCGCCGCTCCAAGTATGAGATTTAGATCATTACAAAATCTTCGTTCTGTTGTTCATAGGTTTCAGCAAACTATGGGTGGGGTCTTTCACGCAGAATGTCTGTTCTAAGGCCTATAAGTTCGAAGCTTTCAGAAATCTTTTCGCCCGCTGCTCTAGCTGTCGATCGGCTGCTGAAGTCATCAACAAGTGAGGAACAAAGGCAAGGAACGTCTACTGAGTCAGATAGAACACAGTATGCTTTCGATTTGTTCGTGAACTCTACCAGAGGATCTCAACATTCTTGCTGCAACGAGAACAATTTTTTTGCCAGATCTCCTCTTGCTGCAGACATCGCAGTCGTGAAGCTTTCAGCGATGGCTGGGAAGCCTAATCCAAGAAAGAGGTATTCATGCTTCTTTATTCTATCCTTCTGAATTTGTATGAAAATCTTCTGTTCAGAATTTATTTTCGTGATGCGCAATCTTTGGAGGAGTCTACGCGGAAAAAGTTAGCCCATAATGTGAAACAACTTGGGATGAAATATCAAGACCAAGAAGGTTCATTGTTACTGCTTCTCTCCTTGTTACTTTAATATTTTTGTCATGGTTAACCATATTTCAATAATTAGACCTTTTTCCATGGGTTTGCATTGAACATTCAACTTCGATTCAATGCATTCGGTGAATATATGAAGTTCTTTACAGAACCATCGCTTGCAGAGCTAGACGGACCGTCGAAGGAAGAAAATGCTAATGACAACGGTACTGAGAGCCACAGTGAAGAGTGAGTAATATTCAAGAAATGGCACATGCCTCGCCTTGAACTTAATCAAAATGTATTTTGATCTTAAAGGCTTTTCCTGCTATTTCTATTCCTCGCCGCTACGTGGTTTTGCCTTGCTGAACTCCTACCCGGTGAGAAGTTCAAAAGGGTATGGGCAAATGGGTGGCCGCAGAATGACGTCTAGTTCCAAAGAATTATAAGAATATCCAGCACTTCTTTGTTTGAGCTTTGCATACTCTTTAACAAACTCCTAAAACATAGAGAGCATCCATATTTTTCTTTGTTGAGGCGTGGTTTTCTTTCCTTCCTTATTCGGAGGTGTTTTTCCTGAAGTTTTTGTTTGGTTGTTTTTGTTTTGATGTTACTAATCTTTATTTATAGTTATTCTTTTCCTTTACTGTTAATAATGACGATCATTGCTTGAAAACTGATTTAGGCGATCAGAGATGCTTATAGAGCCCACAATCGATGTGGATACCTATGAAGAAGTGGAGGTGACTGAGGAATACGACAGCGGCGCAGGGTGAGCTTTTCATTTTATGCACTGCACTTGTGGTCATTGTTAACCGTTTCTTACTAGATTTTAAAGTAATACTTAGTAGAATAGTTATTATCAGAGGCCAATCCTCACCATTTTTAACGACGGAAGGCCGTGAGGTCGTTGGCGGAAACAATTATCGGGAGCTGAAAGGAGAAAATAATTATCTCAAAGAGCAGCTACAAGCAAGCGTACATAGGTAGGCAATGTTAAGATCATTCTCTGATGTGCGTATTAGGCATTAGTTGAGGGGCACTGGAAGGTCTTCTTTGTGTATTCTTTCTCTGAGGAGTTATGATTGAAATTGTTTTTTATAATAATGTGCAGAGTGAAACAGCTGGAGGCCCTACTTTTGCAACGGAATGTTCAAGTTAAGAAGTTGGTGTCAGAAAACCTCCAGCTATCGATAAAATGTCGAAAACTGATGAGTGCTCTGGCTGAAGACGAAATAAGAGAAGCTTTGTAAGTGCCTGTTCGTGTTTTGAGGGTGGTGCTCATAAAAATGCTTTTGAAATTTCAGGAGGTGAACTTCGTTTGCGGTGAATACACTGGTCATCTGTGTGTAGCTGCATTCAGGGCGCATATGCTGCTTCAGCAAGTTGTTTCGGCAAATTTGTTTTCTAGAGAGATTTTATAATTAGCTTGTATATATTGTTTCTTTAGTGAGGTGTAGGCTTGGAAAAACAATTAAGCAAATATTTTTGGAACCGCCTTCCATGGGGATGAATGAATTGTAAACTGAAGTGAAGGGACGTCATGGAGGTAGAGTACTAAAAACCAGTATTGGAAACAAGAATTTCTGTGGGGATTTCCACTCGGCATGACGTCCTTTTCGGAGTTTCGTAGGAAGATTGAAGTACTTGGAAAGAGCGTCAGTGACAACATGATGCGTAAGTATTGCCGCTTGACCAGTCGCTGAGCCTTTCTCTGTTGAACGCTAAAAATCTTTATTGCTGAAAGCGACCTTTCGAAGTTGTTAATTGTTTAGGAACAGTTTGGGAGATGTACTTTTTGGTAATTTATTTATCTTCTGATCACTGTTAATTAGACCTTATTCAATTGCTTGGTTTGTGGCGATTGAATAGGTTAAGTTGTTGACATTCTGTTTTTGTTTTTGGCATAGTGTTCATGTCCAAAGAAAAACTACTCGCGTATACGTGATACTTTTTGTTTCCAAAATAAAAATTTTATCAAGTGCGAAGCAACAATCATGACTAGAATCGAACTATCACATAGCTATACAGGCAAACCTGAAAGTTGACGAAAGCTAGACTCAAGACTGACATTCACATCAACGGTAAAACGTATACTGAACAGTTTATGCAGCCTCTTCTTTGAGAGCTCGATGTTCACCTCCTCTCTTTCGAAGTACATTCTTCAAGTAGTATTCACCCGCTCTATATGAAGACCGAACTAATGGACCGGATGCCACATACAGAAATCCCATTTCACGAGCAATCCGTCCCCATTCATCAAATCTAAACGACAGAAATGTAAATGTCCAGAAGTAGCAAAGGATACTTGTAGCCTTACTTCTGAGGTGTTATCCACTCTTTCACCAATAAATGTCGCTTTGTTGGCTGCATATATTGACCGAACGTGACTACATCTACGTCATGGTTTCTTAAATCTGTCAAACACTGCCGTACCTTAATGACTGCGTTGATATCTTCGAACAGTGAAGGATAGAAAAAAAAATTCCACCTAAAAGAGATACCTCATCGTCTTTTTCGCCGAGTCCGAGCATTATTGATGTCTTCGTAATAAGTTTGGGGTTGGTGCTTTTTGCACGTTTCAGAACTGAAAAAACAACTGTTCCCTTAAGCTTGGCTGTCGAAGTTATCAGAGTACTATGGTCAGGTGGAGAAGCAGTGCATCTCTGCATCACGAACAGTAACTTGCAAGAATGAAATAGGAAACAATGAAGATGAATTCAGTAAAAAAAAGAGGAATAATTCAGATTTAAGGGTAAACTACCTGCTAGAGATTGATCGTACTTCGCTCTCGGGTCCCTAACCCATGGCGTCAAGCGCTCAACGGTCTCCACATTGTGAGCATATACGTCGAGACCACTTCTGCATAAAATAAACTAAAAGCACAGTAATGCTAAAAGGATAGTGAGAAAAATATAAAATTGTGTTTTCATCGTTAAAGATTTCATAATCAAACAAGAGGCATGTAAACAACGGGAAAAAAGAGAAAAAAGGAAGACGAATCAGATTAACTTACAGAGCCAGCATGTNCTCGGGTCCCTAACCCATGGCGTCAAGCGCTCAACGGTCTCCACATTGTGAGCATATACGTCGAGACCACTTCTGCATAAAATAAAATAAAATAAAAGAACAGTAATGACAACAAGATACAGGAATAAAATATAAAATGGCGTTTTCTATCGATAAAGATTTCAAAATCAAACAAAAGGCATGTAAATGACGAGAAATAAGAGAGAAAAGAGGGAAGAGAAATCAGATTAACTTACAGAGCCAACATGTCGACGCTCTCAGTACGACCAGCAAAATCTGGCAATAGACACTCGATCAACAGTTCAGGTCTCTCCTTCTTCATGAGCTGAATGGTTTTGCAGAGATGACTGGCACCTCCGTCTTCTACGTCGTCTCTGAAGCATTTAATGATACAATGCACGAATCAATTTAGATATCCTGTGAATCCCTACCGATCAACTGATGTGACAACAATGTAGTCCACGTCCCAAGACTTCACCGCGAGTGCTGTATTTTCTGGCTCCATCGGATCTAATGGCGGTGGCTTCCTAGCTGTTTTTACTGAACAGAACCTGAAATGATAACCGGGATAGGTAACAACGATAAACTAATCTCAGCATTTCAGCCATAACACTCAGAGTGAGGAAGTTCTCAGGAATTTTCAGGTACTGCGCTTAATTGTGAGCTCAAATGTCTAGGTACCATGCAATTGTAATAATTGTCATTATTGTTGGGATCCACCTTGTTTGCGCAATGCATGAAAAAGTATAATGAATATGGGAACTATAAAAACATACCTACAACCTCGAGTACATGTATCACCCATCAAAAGAATCGTTGCTGTCGCGATGGAATCCTCCGACCCTCCCCAGCATTCCCCCAAGTTCGGACACCTGAAATAGGTGCAGCATATTTTTTGAAGAAGTCGGCGAAGTTTCAACAAACCTGGCTTCTTCACAAACTGTGGCAAGCTTCAGCCCCTTCAGTTGTTTCTTTAATCGTGATACATTTTCGTTTTCGCTTGGAAGGACCTAAGTGTGATAATAAATACTGAGCAGGTGCTTGAATCAACTTGAATGCTTACTTTTTCTTTCTTCAGCCATTCTGGTAACCTTAAGCGACGGTCTCCTTTCTCGAGTTTTAGTTTTCCTTTGTATTTGGCTACTGCTTCATCGACGCTGCCTAAAGTACTACAGTCTGATCGCTTCCGCACAATAACTCATACAACATGTCAAAGTCCTTATCAAAACTATCAAACACAAAAAGAATAAAGTCAAAGAAAACAAAACTAAAAAATAACCTGAGCTAACGAAATCTGCAAACGATGGCCCATCCTTCAACTTTGTTTTGGGTTCTGATGAAGATGCTGAATATGCACGAATGGATTGAACTAGTGGCCGTGTCCGCTGAAGCATTTTGTGGAGGAGTCGATAATAAACTTTGAGGGCAGCTTTCCGACTGATAAAACAATACGCAAAATCACGTCGTAAGTTCACTGTGTAAAAGCTCGTAAGAACGGCATGTTTAAATAACCATTTGCGCGGGAAAGTTTAAAAACGGTCCGAAGTTACTATAGCTGTTTTTTATTTCAATCGTTCTTCTTAGAGTTTTTGAATTTTAAATTCGAAATATTACTTTTTTCTATTCTTGATCGAAATTCAGTGCTAGGGGAGCCTGCCGAAGATCTTAATTATGGAATTTCTACCTAGGATAATACGAGCTGTTGTGTTTTGTTCCTTCCGAAATATTAGCCGGACGAATTAATTATTTAGGGATCTATTTTTGTCAAACACATCCTTTTGATGCGTTCCGATTCTGTACATAAGCTACATGCATTACTTTCTCAATGGACATCCATCACCCATATCCACTGTTACGGTATCGAAGAAGCCGACGTACTTGACGATATACGAGAAGAGCTTGAACTATTGCAAAAGAAAGACAAGGTATTATAGATGTTGCTTATGCTTATTCCAATTAACCAAGGGATAAGCCATGTACTTGACTCTTGTCCTATACTCGTAGTAGAACGTGCATGCGTTATGACCCTGTGTAATGGTAGGAGAAACAGCTGGAGATGGGAGGGGGTAGGTGAGCAATTTTGACTTCGCAAGGGAATCAAATGCAGCTGAACGTAATTTTTGCCGTGATCCTTCGGTTCGGTGTGCCCTAACAGGGTCAATTACCGCTACTCCAACGCTTTTCTTGTTCTGGAGCAAAAAAACTAATGAAGATGCATTGCTTCTCTTATTTCTCTTGTATGGTCGTTAATTTTTTCACGGCACTGGGTGAGATAGAGGGGCTGAGATAAAAAGGCACAAATGGAGGAGGAAATGGTGTGAGACACTACTTCCATAGCTTGGTTGGTCGGTAGATGATGTATACGAACATGCTCAGCTCTCTGGAACTGAAGGGTCGCAGATTCAAGGAATAAAAACAGGTTATACTAGGTAGGGGGTAGTCCAAAATTGGGAGAGAATGAAGTAGTACAGAAATGTTGTTCAAGCTCGAAAGTGGACCGGCAGGTCAAATAACATTTAGCTGGAGATGGCGCAGTGCCAAGTGGCGCGGTATCACATGCATGATAGGGGATCGAATCTTGAGACTTCNCCTGACGATGCATGCCATGAATTCTCTGATGTTCTTCATCCTTTTCGATACAAGAATTGTTTCAGCATTCATTCTATGTGATTATCAATTGTTTTCTCGTTGATGGCTCTATCAAACGGTTGATTGACGAACTTTTACGAGAACTGAAATTGCAACATGACGGCAAGGTGAACACTATCAACGCCCTGGCCGTTTTCTTGGGCGAACATCTCTTTTCAGCGTAGGGTCACTTTCTCAAATTATCCTTTCTTGACCATGGAGGCTTTTCATTTTGGTGTTTTGTTTTTTTCTAGAAAGAATCGAGTCAAGTTGACTATTGTTCTTGATCAAGCTCGTTTCCTGTCGCTGTTTCCAGTTTCCACAGTTAAGACTCTACTGTCAATTCCGAAGTCGGTGTGTTTTTTATCAAAGTTGATTGATTAATATTCTTTTTCTGAAATCGTCTTTTACTTTTCCTTCAGATAGGCATCATTTGTCCAAATCTTCGGAATGACCCATTGATTCGTTTTGTGACGCATAGTGAATTGCCTTGGGATCGTATAGGATTGCTAAATGTTATACCGCAACCGGTTTCTGTCGGGCTTGAAAACCGCTCTGAAGGTACGCTAGATTTCCTTGTACTTCTCAATGTTTTATATCACGCCGTGACAGCTGGGTTCATAAAAGCCGCAAAGCTCGAGCTATGGCATTCGTTCCCAAGACAACTAGCTAGTAATATGAACTAAGGGATGGTTTATTCGGGCTCTTTCCTTCGTATAAGGTCTTTCCCCAGATCTCAGATATAAACTTACTTCTGACAGCGATAACCTTTTTAGAGGAATGCATAGATGAGATTGCTGAAGCCTTCAAGGAGGATTACAGTAGGAAAATTGTCGACTACGTGGTGAAAGCGGTATTTTTTGAGTGCCGTGATGTTCAGCGAATTATGCAGATAGTACGTTTTTACCTTGACTTTTCATTGCTTTTAATTAATCATTTCCAATCAATTGTTCGAGGTTCGCCTCGCCTGTGAGAAGTACTCTGAGAAGCATGGTGATGTAAACGATATAAAAAATTTGAAGTTGTTACCCGTTTTGGAAGCTCTGGTTAGTGTCCCATCTGTCTTTTTTTTCACTTTCGTTGTCATGTCATTGAACGGAACTGGAAGAATTGATTCACTACAAATTTTAAAACATATTTGAGGTGTGCATCCGATTGTTGTTGGTTTCAGGATGAGACCGATTGCTACTGGAAAGATGAGAACGAACCGGAACAACTTGTGGACCTACCTTTGAGCACTAGGTCGGCAGGTTATTCTGTTCAGAAATAAGGTTTTTGATACAACGCTCACGACAGTGCTTTTTTTTTNTTTTTTTTTTGAAGTTGGAAAAAATTTATTTCAGATATCTTCTTGTGGCATCATTTTGTGCCAGCCACAATCCGTCATCCACTGATAAACGATACTTTGCAAAGGTGAGGGTTACCCCCAGACGGTATAGACGGGCTTATTGTCTGATATTTATCGTGGCAAGTAGTATTATTCCAAATCTACCTCTCAAACTAGAAATTGATAAATAATCATATGAAATTCAACTGTATTACAAAGGCCCTATGATGTGGCTTGTGATTAGCAACTGCAATCATGAAAAAAAAAATACTTACAGTTAATATTGAGCGTCATAAGAGGATAAATGTCTAATCACTTGTCGGCATTTATTCGGCTTCCGGGATTCATCAGCTCAGCTAGAGGCTTAGAGAGGTGAATCAGCGGATGACGCATGCTTACTGGCTCTCCTCTTTCTTTCGACACTGGCCATAGAGTATAAAGCTAAGTGATTTATGAGCGGAGCACGTCATCAGAACGATCAGACCGAGAGCTTAAGTTAGCTACGTAATTTTTCCAGTTTTATTTGACATCGACAACCCTTTTTCATATTAGTTTCCATCTTTTTTGCTGTTTCCAATCCTATTGAGTTTATGGAGAACTACACATCACTCTTTAACGTCTTTTAAAAGCCAAGTCAATCGGGCTGAATTGTTGATGTGTTATTATGTCGTCTTATAAAGGGTAGGACAAAACTTAGCCCTTGGAATAACCCTCAGGAATAATCCAAGTAGATTAAAATCATCAATTTCGATAAAGAAGTAATAATGAAAATTAATAAATAATACCAAAAAATGGAGGTACTGATAATTCTTTAGCTCTGATGTGAGTAGTTTTAACCCATTGACGACCACGGCGTTTTGCGGGAAAGCGCCGCGAGGGACCGGCGCACTTTTCGTCCACCCGCGACTACAGCCCGCATGTGGGCTTCATGGTCCAGCATGACCGTTTTTTGAAGTTTATAAGAGAAGATTATAAGTTTTTAGGAATGCTCCTTCATATGGGTTTAGTGAGAATGCCCACATTGAGTGATTATTGAACATTGATTATGAAATTAGTGAAAATGCACTCGTTTTAGTGGTCATTCGATTACGAGTTCAATCATTAAAAGAAATCGTTTCGGGGAACTTTTATTTGCGTTGCGTTGGGAGCCTTGCGTTTGGTCGATAACAGCGAAATGCTAATGACGACAGTCTTTCAGAAATATCTCATTTTTTGAAGTTGTTCAACGAACGAAGAATTCATCAAGGTAATGTACTCCTTCGAAAAAACACCTTTACAATTCTAAAATTAGAAGGTTTTCTAAGACCACGCTGTGTGTAGTTTCATTTAAGCCTGATGTAATGTTTTGAGAAGAAAATTTGTAAAAAAATGGAAATCTAGATGAATTAAACAAAAAAAAAATAACTGCAGTCCTCTTGTGGACTGCATGGTCGTCAATGGGTTAAAGGACGTTAGACCATCACTGAAAAATCTTCATAGCATATACATATAGGTAGAATATAGATATAGACAGAATAATTTTGTTTTACTTTTATATTTGTAGTGTTTTGCTTGGCTATTGAATTTTTAACGGCTAACTACTTCAAAACACATTCGAATATTCCACTGAGATTTTGAATTCAAACAATCGAATACTAAGTTTTTAAGTTCCATGGTAAGGAGAAACGATCGGAAGCTCGCGAACGAAGAGCTGAACAGTCAGCGGAACAACGTGACGGAGAAGCAAAATCAGCTGATTTGCAGCGCATCAAGTGCATTTATTTGGCGCTGTGTAGCTTATACCCAGCAAAAGGCATTGATATGAACGTAGACGTAAATCCACAGGTTAGTTGTCGAGCTAAAAATCTTAAGTCTCACCGAATATGATTTTCGTAAGAGTATGGATTCGTGAGAGTGTGGTACCTAAAGGTGTTGATATTTTCTTCCACTCATGGTTTCTGGTGTACGAAAACTTCTCAAAGTTCTTATAATTCTTTCGTTTTATTTGCGAAGTTAGGAGGAGAATACTACTGAGGGGCATAAATATGGAAAAATTTCTCTCCCATCAAATCGGACCGTTTCGTGTTGTCCTTCCCTTAGTGTCTCTTTCATCTGGTTCCTTTGAAAGAAGTATGATTCATTGAAGAATTGCTTGTGCAACCTCGAATATGCTCCCGGCTTAGCGACGGAATTACTTCTGAGCTCGGGATACATGAAAATGCGGCTATCCAGTCAAGTCTAGGAACAGCTGCAGAAATGCTGCATCTGCAGAGCCGAATACGTGATTTACAATACCTCTTCGGTGCTGGGACCCTTTATGACGGGAACTCAATGAAGTCGCCAATGGATCAGTGCCAAAACGTAGCAGGATCAGCATGAACTCAGATCGCCGAGATCCCAAAAAGTCACTTCTACTCCTAGGTGTTCTAAGACAAAATACCGAACTTTGTTACCGTAGTGATGCGGCAGAAGTAGAGCGGTCTTCTCACGGATGGTGTACTGGCGAAATCCCTTTTGGACTGATTCTTCCACTGTGTTGGACCCGTTTGCAACTTTCATATATGTACGTATGCTATGAATTCAGATTTGAGGGCAATATGACATGGGATGGATACTGGGGGCGTAGCTTATTTTGAAAAACTCCGGCTTTTGGTTCCGTATTAGACCAGCATATGCATATGTCAGGAAGATAAATGTCTGTGTTGCTCCGTGGAGTTTGTATGGATGCTATAAACTATGTCAAAGGTTGTATTTTAGTGGTCCGACTTCTTTCCGGAGAAGCGCTATATAGACAAAAATAGTAGTCGGAATTTCACTTCACACCCAAAACATCCTAACTGCTTGTCTTCGGATGTAGATGAGTGAATTGACCATGAAAGTTTTCAGATTGCTTCTTTATGTAGTTGTGGTTCAGTGGCTCGAACGACAAGTGCTGCAAATCTGGATCAACCAAAATTTCGGTGCTTAGAATCATTCGAAAACATCAGCGAAATTGCACAGTGAGTTGCAGGACTACAAATTCTCTTCTTAATTATTTTTCATGAGGAAACTTTACTATATTTTTATGTCTTTTCGGTGGAGGTAAGGGCAAAAGCTGGTGCAGTATTGAGTGTACCACAAAAAGTGCTGATCTGAAAGAACACTTATAAAGCAGGCCTTTTGTGTTTCCTCTGTTTTCTAATTTTCATGAGATTTATTGGTTCAGAGGACTGAAATGCGACGAAACAGAATATTTTTCTAATCCCCATTTTAATGCGACAAACTATGCATACGCAACCTGGCCTGAATATGTTGATTGCTCATCTTTAATAAGATTTGCAGATAGACTACCAATAATCCTACCTAACATTGCTTTATATCTCAGTGTAGCTCGAGATATACAGGGTGTTCCAAAATTATGGGTGCTGAAATTCAGAAACTTCTAAGGTAAAAGTGGTTTATCAAATTCACTTCACCCGCTATTAATTAGTTTTATACGAAGGGTTTCTCGCAAAAATGCATGGTTACTGAAGTAACACTTCCAATATCTTTCAGATGGCCGAAGCTCATTCAACGCTATTCGCAATCATTAGCTTGCGAGAGGNAGTGTTTCTAAAACTAGTACAATTAAAATGGTACATTTGCGAGCTGATCGTGATCCTTTTTGACCCATCAGAAGGAAGGCAAGGGATCCGGACTTATCAGGGTTGCCGTTGGAGCAGATTGCCAAGGAGAAGCTTCATTTCTGAGGACAAAAGGCAGCGTGGGATCAAAAAATGCAGAAAGTTGCTAACTAACTCAAGTGGAGACACTCAACCCTTCGTCGTTTCCTCTAGCCGGGAATTTTTTATAAAAAAAAACTATTCCTCAAGAAATATAACGATCACATCATGGCTGTAAACACTGAAGGTGCAATCTCTCACAAAGAAGGTGCTATAAAACAGCGAAATGATGTTTTTTCGAGAGAGTCGGTGGCAAGGATAAAACGCTCGTGGTTTCATCGGTTCCATCGTGAAAATTGACAAGGACCTGTACTCAGAAGCCATACTGATGGACGTAAGGAAACATTTATCGGCTCGGCATCCTGCACAGGTCGTAGTCCTTCCAGGAGGACGGCACTCCAGCCCACGGAGCCCAAGCTCGCCCGGTAGTGGTGCCTACGCTACCTGCCCGACTTCATTGGCAAAGAAGAATGGTCATCCTGCTTTCCAGAACTTTACTCACTTGACTCCTCTGTATGGTCCCTGATTAGAAGAGGACCTGCCGGGTTCGCAGCCCCAATATAGAGTTCTAGAAAGCAAGACTCAAGAACGGCTGGGAATTTTGAAGCTTGATTGTAGCATGTTCTATCTCATAATGTTAGCTTGAACATTCCATTTTCTCAGTTGGGAAGCTTTAAATACATTGCCACTAATTGGCGCCCATAATTTTGGGACACCCTGTATATCCTCTGATAGTCTCTGCGCTACTATGTGATACCTACTTACTTTTTCTAGTACTTCTGCTCGAGCAAATTAACCATAGTTTCGGGTTTTGAGTCAAGTTTGAGTAGAAGGGAGGGCTTCACTCTTTTCCACACTTTGCGCTACAGCGCAGAAGAGAAGGGGTAGTTGAACGTCTTTGTGTTTAGGAATATTCATAGCCAAAAAAATATGGTCTCTACGTGAGCTTTGGTAAGGGAGGAGCACTGTGGTGGGTGAGATGTTTTTCTAGTGCAAGAACTGGGATCAGGTAAAAATTGGACGTTTAATTGACTCACCCACCCTGGTGTTACTTCACTCCTTAGACTTAGTTTAAAAATAAAACTTTTTTTACGGTCAAGAGACCTTACTAAGCACCGTTGTGGGCTACTCCTCTTCTCTGCGCTGTAACGCTCACCGCTGGAAAAAAGTGACTCTCAATTATATTTACACCAAATTGACAGCCAGCTTTCGAGCAGGGTTCGTCAGTTTTGCAACTAAAAGAAGGTCGGAAGATTAGGTAGTTTCTGTATAGAATCTCTTCGAATCGGAAATTCAGCGAATCTTAATGTAATGCAACGTAATGGTATTCGGATCCTAGTGACTGCTTTGTAATTCAATTTTTCTGGGCTGCTGAGGAGAATCGAAATTAAGTGAAATGAATAGGTGGTTACGGGTAGTGGATGTATTTCCATCTGCATTCTGTATTTGTTTACTTCATCGTGTTTGTGGATTTTATGCAGAATTTGCAGTGCATGCAATACAGTAAAGTAATGCTTAGACTGATTATCTCTTGTCTATTTACTTGTGCAAAAGCCTAGGATCCGCACAGATCTTCTTGTTTGTTTCATATGATGTTTGCGTAATTCGATTACGGGAAGTGTAATTATGTGCATGGGAACGAGCAGATCCAGAAGAGCAACGGAGAAGCACCTTGTCATAGATTCAGGAATACTTCTAAATATTAGCTTATGCGATCAGAATGAAAAGGAAGGCTCATTTGGTGCCCAATTTCCAGCGCTTCTCGTTTAATTAAGACGGAAAGTTGGAGAATTTTACTGAGCGTGTTGTAATACGCGTTGCTTCGTACATTGCGGAATCAGAAAGGCTGATTGAAGTGCTTACAGGTGGCATCTGACGCTTAGGCTGCAGCTCTCACAGGTCTATGTCCCCTGCAGATGTCGGAGTCAGTCTTGATGCTTCGCCTTGTCCCACAAGCAGACCTATCGCGTTTATTATATTTATTTATGTATTTTCCGATCGCCATCGTCACTCTTCGAAAACAAGCGAACAGCATGTCTTAACCTTTTTGACTTTTCTCATAGTTGTCTCCTCCCCATTTCTCCTGACGACATTGATACGGCTAGACTTGTTTTCCAGTGCAATTATCTATTTTTGGTCACTTTTAGCGCTAAGATTCTTGAAGCACATTCAGTTATTTGCAGCATATGGTGGGAATCTGGTTACTGGTTACTGGGAATCTAGTTACTAGGAATTACTAGATAATATTTTCAAACTGTTCTGTTTTCAGGTCTCTGGGAATACCGCTCACGACGTACTTGGACGGTTGGACATAGTATTATCTTTGACTATTACAACCTAAATTATTGTCTCGTTCCTGAAGATGGCGATAAATACGTCTTTCGAATGATCAGTTGAAGTGTTCGGTTCTGGGTACGGAATTGAAGTTTCGAATGGGATCGGGTTGTCTTGCAAATCCAAAAAAATAACTCTTATCGAACCCTCTCATTTTTGACGTTCCGACTCGATATTTCGGAAGTGGGCAGAGGGTTATGAGGCCTATCAGACTGAATGAGACTTTCGTATTTTCGATCCCGATCATGGGTAGCGAAGTTGGGTTCCCATGCCCGAGATAAAGGTATCCGGTATGTCGAAAATGATGTATTCACCGAAGTAAAGGACGATAGATGAAATGTGGGTCAATTGTGAATATCCTAGATTGAAGCCTCTTCAAATTTTTCGATGCTTCTGAAGGTTCTGAAGATAAGCCTACGCGGGTAAGACAACTTCTGTACTGCAGTATGCTTCTGTTTTTTAAGTAGTAACAGATGTTTTTTTTNNTTTTTTTTTACATATGGAACAAAACGAAAAGAATAGGACTCCTATAAATAGAAAAATATATCACCTTGAGCTGTTCACAGGTGACTTTTGAGCACAGAAAACGTCCTAATATGGCTCCAAAGTGGCATTAGATGAGTATTGGCCAGTGTCATAAGGACTGACAGGTTGGGGATAGGATTGGGATTGGCATGATAAGTCAAAGGATAATCGTGCAGAATCCTATTTGGATAACACGCGTTCACAATCGAAAAGAGGCTTAAACAGTTGGTAATAACGACGTACCAGTACATTTGGTGTATCTTCCACTGTATAAATATTTCAAGCTATAACATTCAAAGCAGTTAGCCATGAACTACCGATCATTCCTTGTAAAAAAAGAAGGATAATGCGACAATGTATGGCAGTTGGGTCAATCTGTATCCGTCGGTTTTTGCAGAAATCATTTACTTCTTCCACGGTACTGACCCACCCTAACTTATCAGGGGCCACCAATTCAAGTGAGTCAGTACTATCGTCAAAATCAGTAGAAATTTTTATAAATCCCATCCTGGGTAAGATCTTCTTTACCCTCCAAACCGGGAATTCAAATCATTCAATTTCAATCAATTTCAAGTGGATATTCAGTGTGTCTGTGCATTTTAAGAAGTGGACTGATTGAGTCGAAACAACTTTAATTTTTCATGGAATAACATAGTACATAATATAATAATTACGAAGTTTTACACAATTGAGATCGATACTGCCAAAATTTGCTAAGCTATTCATGAAATATCCATTTCACGAGTCTTACAGAAATTGCTTTAGATCCACAGATTTAAAACAGAGTAAAGCCTGATGAATGAGAATAGCAGCAATTATCAAGGGATCTATTACTCTGTATAAGAGACAAGACAACAATTGTTCTAGTCGTGATTAATTAGATTGTAAAAAAAACAAAATAGAACTCGAGCAGAGATTTACCCGTATTCAAAGAACCTTGTCATATGTACAGGTACGGATGGACGTTACAAATGATGTGATGATTAGTCGAATTTACGAGATCAGTCAATAATGTGGGTTGATCATAAATGAACTTTAAAAGCCTATAATCTCTTGGCATAATAGAGAAAACTATGTAGATTTTAAGTCATCCGTGAAGGTATCGTACCCGAACAGTGACAAGGAGGTTGAAACTATCGGGATGTTACACGTGCCAGCTCAGAGGCACAGTTCGCGATGACTGGGATCATCATTTGGTTAAGGGTGAAAATGAGAACGTTTGCACCCTCCTACAGAAGGGATTTCTTTTCCAACGGATTCCTTTCCCTAGACTTGGACGAGGTTATAGTAGCGGCGAAGGTCGTGTTTGGACGAGATTTCTGTCGCCACAAATCGACGTCGGTTAGCGGTTAGCGTCTATCCGCCGACTGTACATATTTGTAATGGGCGTAATAACCATTTTAAATAGCGTTCCCTTCTACAAGGCCATTAAGTATGTTCTTTTTTATTGTTAGGGGTAACAGACCGCCTTTGACCCGACAATGCATATGTGCCTTTCCATGGGCTATACATCCCTCCCAGTGGAAAATTTCTGAAACTTTTTTCGCAAACTGTGCTTTCCTCTCTTGCAACTTAAAGCATGAGATCCCGTCAGTTCCAATTCCACTATAAATTTCTATCTAAAAAAACCATGACACTCCTCAGAAGTGGCCAAGAGGAGAAGGTATAGGGGTTGCGAAGTGCGTCCTCAACTACTTCTCTGGCTCAGACCCAGATATGGCGTATTCGATGGCGAGATCGTATATGTCGTCGTGGCTGCGTAGAGGTACTGGAGAAGATGTTCACACATGTCCGGAAGTGGTCGCTTGAAAAGCATGACGATCTGAAAGGAGTGTATCGTCAAGGAGTGATTCTGTATGAAAGTCTATCACTTTTTCTCTTTTCTCTTAGCTGAAGATGGAGAAAAAAATACTCATTAATTCATTTGTCCACGAGTATGGGTACCCATTCTGGAGTGGGAGTAACAGACTGCTAATCAGCAAGGATAGGTATCATTCAGTTATGAGAGAATTAGTCTAAGTAACTAGTTGACTATTCATATATCTTGGAAAGCACTGACAATAAGCATAGGACTATGGGCTGTGAAGTGTAACTGAGTGGCTTTTCGAAAAATCTAGTGAAGCTGTGAGATGTGCTTCATGAGATCGAACAAGCGACGCCATATTTAACTCAAAAATCATGGGGATGAAAGCAATACACTCGTGACACTTTTGCTGACTTGCCGACTGTGCAAAGAATAGTCAGGCTCTGCAAACTCCCTACATTTAAGGCCAGTTAATTAATATTTTCGTGTTTGCGAATACCCCATTTTTTGCAGTTGGCTTTTCTTTGTCTACGTCAACTAACAATAAGTGTTTATGATTTCGAAATGTGACGATTCCTTTGAATTTAAATCGTGTTTTCGAAAAGTCTTTAAGACCAGGAGACGCAAATAACTGAATATTATTCAGAACTCAATAAAAATCCTATTTCAAACCGATTACAGGGCCATCTAATAGGTCAATCGTTACTGTTTTCAAAGGTCTGATCATTCTTTGCAGGAATTCCATCATGCCTGGACTGTGAAGTGTGTATTAAGGAGGAAATCGCTACCCAGAACTTTCTATTTTAAGGACGAAATCACGTAATATTCGGTCAGTCATCGGAAAACGTTCCATACAGAGTTTCAGCTCAACTCAGCATAGGTTCCTGTTCTCAGATAGAATTCCTCGTGGTTTGGGCTTTGAATCAAATATGTTCTATGAACGTGAGGGAATAATATTGTATGTACATATCTACAACCTACAATTTCTTGTTTCCATATTTAGAATTGTTTTCCAACATACCGTGATCGTGATCTTTCCGAGCACAGCTTTTCAGAGGAAATACATCATCCCTATTTTGGCCACCTAACGTTCGTTTCTAATATTCTACATTGCAGCTAGGACCCCAACTTTAGGGAGCTTATGGTACGTTATATGGTAAGGCAGTAAAAGCATTTTCTTAGCACATCGGTTACAAGTTGTCGTCAGGTTGTAGCTTATGACGCTTCGTATTTATCTAGTGTCCGGAATAGAGAATATGCTATAATTATTCCACTGGGATGGAAATGTTTTCCTAAAGTTGCCCACTTATGCTCCTCCAAAATGTAGAAATAAGTTTGGTTCACTCTCTAGGTTTACCTTTAAAGGGTAGACAATGTATCCCTGATGATGTAAAGCTTGAGTATTTACCCAATCATATCCCGAAAACCACTGAATTGTTCAAGTCGAAATGCCATAAACCATGAACCAGACATAGTAATGTCCTTTGAAGTTTGGAAGTCAGTGACGAGTTTGTGGCCCGTCCCAAAACTAGGGATTCGAGTCGAAGCGGGAAGAATTCTACCTTATTCTTTTACTATCCCCACCAGCCAAACTTCTTCGTCGTTGACATACGGATTACGTAGAGCTCATAGCAATCGGCTCTGTCAGTGACTAATTGTAAGATGGACATACTAGTAGTGGCTTTGCATGAAATCTCTTCGTACTCGGGAATTACATCTTCTACGTGCAAACATCTTCGATATAGCTCCATTAAGCTGCTAGATTAATAATGGCGACATAATAGCATTTCTATAGACCCTCGGCTTATCTCTGACTCATGCCATCCAGATAGAAGACGTGCAACGTCTTATTAATAATGGGTGTACCCAATTCGACAATTCGCGTCATTCAAGTAGTTCTGGAATTCAGGCTCTTTGAGACCCTGATGGCAGAAAAACACGTTTTGATGAATAAGGCGTTTCCCCAACCCGAGATCAGGTATTCACCAATGAACTTAGCAATTTGCCTTTTGACGGAGGACAATGAAATCAAGTATGCTCCAAGAATCTGACTGGAAGTTGCATTCGCGGCGTATGCAAGGAAGCTCCCTCTTCTAACTTCTCAATTTTTTTACAGGGCGTAGTTGGCGTATCCTGTTGATATATTCTTATGCAGTATTTAATCACGAAATAATGTGATCTCAATCTAATGATGCTTTAAGAGTGCGCCATGCATACGATATTTTCTGGAACGATGATACTCAGTATGTACTGCAGTAGAGCTCACACAATGACTTTCGTGTTTCTTCGCATTCGAGCGCAACTCACACATAGGCCTATCTGATGATATCAATGGTTTTCTCCCTTCTTGGCCCTTGAAGCCCTCCCCCCTCTCGTTTTCCAAGTTATACAACCGCAGCATTTTGCACTGCATTACAGGAACTTGAACAAAAGAGTTCAAGAAGGGGTGACAGATTACACTTGAATCTCCTGCATGAAGATGCCATTTGTTCTTGTGAGTTAAAGGCACTCTTCGAAATTGAATTCGTTGAAGGATAGGGTTACGTCCTCCACCAACTGTCACCGTTTCATCGTGTTCGAGGTAGAATCCTCTTCTCTATTCATGGACACTTTCGTCATTTCGTGTCATATGCAAATGCTGCAAAATGAAAGGACAAGGAGAGTCTGCAGGAGAATCCATTAGACTGAATGCAGAATCTCTACAGCTTCTGTTCAGCAGAAGTTTAGAGCGGATCAGTCGTTTCGTAACAGTCTCTAAGGCGATTTCCTATCAATTTAAGCCGAAACACTACCATGTTTGCCATACTTTGGAAGATTAGCTGGGATGAGCACGCAAGTCTGGTGTACCTTAGCAGTTACGAACTATGTCTACTGATAATACGAGGATGACTCGACTTGATAGACCTTCTCTCTACTCTCATGCTCGGGTCTGATCTCAAAGTTTGAAGTGATGTAGATGATAATTGACGTCATCAAGGCTATGAAGTCGAGCAGGTTTGAAAACTAACAATTGATGAGCTTGAATGGAACATTACATTCCATAAGATTGGAACGGAAGAAGGAAAGGAGATGCGCTCATGGAGAGAAAATGCTGACACTGCAGTAAGCTACTACGGGAGATGATTCAATGTCAAATGGGACCCTGTCGCAACTCATGGTCTGACGATCGTTACCGGATTGCTACCCTACCGAACCAACCAAGCCTTCCATCTCCTGGGGATCGGTTAACTGGTACCAGACTGGTTGGAAGGGATAAAAGTACTGACTTGTCTCTGAGCCGGCTACCGCTAGTCACTGTATGCGCTCTTTAAGCATCCAAACGTCACTACGAATCCTAATAGAAGACAAACTATTTCTTAGTTTTATCGTTATCTCTGAATTGCCTAGTTCCCGAGAATGCAGGAATGAATAGAAGTTTTGTTTTTATTTTCAAACCTTCTACATTACGACGTGAAGACTTAAAAAAGATAGTAATGCCCAGATTTAGAAATCCTTAAGGTCTTCAAGATGGCATTTGAAATTCTGCAGCATGAAAGGCCACGAGTAATCGGCTTATGTATGCTCACACCTTTTTATATCTTCTTATCGTTACATACCATTTAACGAGCACATATAATTTCTTTGAAGTCTATGGAGAATGCTAGGATTCCTCCCATTCAACAACTTGGAGTCAAGGCAGTTGCTGATAAGCTCCGTGCACCGATATTGTAGGACTTGACTATATTCGATTCAGTGCTTGTTCCCCTTACGAATTCAGCCTTTTTTCAGCACCACCAAATCCAGAGAAAAAGGTATATTTGACATTGCTGGCATTGTTGATTCATGAAGAAGTCACATTTTCAGAAAGAAATCGCAAAAATTTCATAGCAGTGCCCTGTACTGGAGCCCGGAGGGCTTCCTCTGCATCTTATTTCACCTCTAGCCTAGATCCAGTAGGCTGAGAAAAGTAAATAATCTTTTGGGAAATGAGCGAGGCCTACTCAGGCATTTTTCTGAGCGAGTGATCCACTACACAACACCGAAGGATCAAAAGCCCAATCTTATCTCGGAGGGGAAGATGAGCAGAGAGGGCAAAAGCTCAAAGGCTTCAGTTGAAAGTTTGGTAACTAGACCGTTTCTGGTACGAGTATCACTGACCTGCATTCTGAGCGCATGTTCGGTTTCTCATGATTACTGATTTCATGGCAGAATTCACAGATCCTTTCTGCCACTTCGAGTAATGGACCACCTTCCAACAGTGGACATTCTTCTTGTTTTTCTTGATCGAATTGCGCCGCTGTAGGGACGCTGACAAAAATGAACAGTAACAATATTGCCATATATGTAGTAGTCAGTGAAGACATCGTAGTCAGAAGAAGAACGATTCCTTTGCAGGTGGCCCCGCCTTTTATATGAAGCATCTAGCCATTCAGGCACCGCCTCCTCAATCCATGGCTTCGATGACGATCATGTAGGCTCAGCTAACGAAACGCTCTTGCATTCCAATCGCTACATGATACTGTAATTAATCGATGCGATCATTATCACTGTATGATGGATTTAACTGTTGTGCGCCAATGTTGTATGAGTATGTAAACAATAACACATTGGGAGCGAACTACTTTCAAGATGAGCCTACGAAGCTTTCTGAGTGTTCTACCACATTGTACCTCCACGAGAAGTCAGCATGATGAACGACTAAGCTCTAGAGCTAAACAGAAGAAAACCAGCGAGGTGGCTTCCCGAAACTACCAAGGGAACGGTAAGTAAGAGGAAGATTAACCATCTCCGCGTTCACCTTTTCATACCGTAACGTTCTTGCCTTGACGTTGCCTCGGACATCTGGTTACGAGCAGTGCGAACTTGCTTCGTTAGCATCATTCAACGCGATGTAGGAAGGGCGATGCTTGACATCATCATGCAAAAGCAGAATGGAAATGAGTTCCAAACTCGGTCAACGAACAAGATCAGGGAGGTGGTTGCTAGCGCCAAGTTTCGGAGTTCNAATTGAATTCGTTGAAGGATAGGGTTACGTCCTCCACCGACTGTCACAGTTTTATCGTGTTCGAGGTAGAATCCTCTTCTCTATTCATGGACACTTTCGTC
>UZAF01019058.1:0-27352 GCA_900617895.1 Haemonchus placei
GACCAGAATGCTACTGCGAATGTATTAAGGTAGATACGAACTCGTTTCCGTGTTTTCCGTTCATGGTAGTAAGCTGCTGGTCAGGTTGAACATAATGAGATTATCCTTTCCTCAATCATCGATATTATCTGACCATCAGTAGGTGCTGTTAGTATGAGTGATGAAAGGGAATATTATAACAGGAGACTAGGTAAGAAAAGGAAGGCAAGCATGAGAAAGCAACAGTTGACAGCTGCTCTAGCAACGATCGAAGGAGTTCTTTCCATGAAAAGGAAAAATGACCTCCGACATTTGATTCGTTTGTTGTATTGGAATGGTACGGGCTTGTTCTGACGTGAACATTTTTTGGAATCTCTCGGCCTAAATAGTGACTCATGCTGTTGAAGCAAAGAAAATCAAAAATCTACTGTCTACATGGAGGAATATCAAATGACTTCAAGCGAACTATGACTATGTGAACCCGCTGTTCAGCGATGATGGGAATATAGGTCTAAATCGAATCCAGAACTGGTTCTTCTAATAGTAGTAGTGACCTCTTCGTTTTTTTGCAGAGAAGGCATAGAAGCAGAGTGTTTGTCATTCAGTGGAATCACTTCGTGATGCTTTTCCTGAACATTACGAGAGTAAGCGTTAAGAAAAAGGTTGCATCGTAGAATTTAGTTGCTCATTGAGTGACGTGGCGCCAAGGACGAAAGGGGCCCACCGAAGTAGGAAACCAATACTGAAGAATAGAACCAATTCCGCCAAATGACATGATAAAGGAGTGCACCAAGGATCTCAGTACTTACCTACTGCCCAATGAAGCGCATTCGGACTCATTATTGAGATCTGGGATTTTGTCTCTCAAAAAGAACTGAGTAACTCAATGTCGGCTACGCCGAGTTATGCTGCACTGGACAGCAAATAAGACTGGAGATGATCAGCACTGTGACCCGACCAATTTAGGCCATGGTCCTTGCCTGCTTCGAGTACGACTATAGCACTTTGAATTCCATTTCGGTAGGACAACAACCTTTTCCGAAAGAAATCAGGGGACTAAGCTCGGAGATCTATGTCGCGTCACAGTGCGATAGAGCTCGTCCTCCGTTACCAACGTCACGACGTTATTTACCCCATCCCTTCTTGCCGGCCAGAAGCTCTCCTTATGGGGGGCGCCTCGTGTCAACTACCCTTTTTGAAACGGCTGAACATCACGAGGTAACATAATGGAACAAATGTCGAGAATTACTCGGATATAGCTGAAAGCTGGTTGGCTCACACTAAGAGTCCGCACAGGTCCCGATGACACAATTTCATTATGGCGCAAACACGATCACTAAGCTAGCAAGTCCGCAGATACACCCTCTTCCAGAATCGTCGAGATATGGATTGTGATTTGTGAGATGCCACGAATACCCATGTTACGATGCGGTTACTCGTTGAGATTATGACGTTGCAGGTGTCGCTGTGATTATCACAATTTGCTGGGTATTCTCAAACGCCAGTCCACCCCTTCGATCTCAACAATGCTGATGGAGATACCAGTTTTTGATAGAGAACATAAGTGTCTGGAACTAGAATCCACGGTGTGCCTGCTAGGAGGAAAGCAGCTGATGATTCTCAACTGTCTTGACCGCAAACCTTCCAAAAGATGTCTGCAACAGCAAATGGTCTAAGCATGCTCCACTATGCTCCCTTGTGATGGTCGGCTCATTTCCGTCAAAAAATCACAATTGTCTATTCGGACTCGTTACTGGTCACCTCAAACGATACGCGCTGTGTTGGAGTTGACGTTGTTGTACGTTTCTCTTCCGAATGGAATGATCTTCTATGTTCCTGAACCACATATATAGTGACTGTAGCCGATTATTGTCATATCAGCAGTTTGTAGTTCATTCATATTATGGAGTGAAAAGACTTTTTGAGCAGTGAACAATAAACACTTGGAATGATCATGTGAAAAAGAAGATAAGCTCATGAAGAGAAAAGAATGACTTCGTATAGCCCTAGTCCTACATTTATGTAGTGCTCGAATCAATGTGCGTATTTTTAGGTGCCGAAAGCTAAAACAGCTCAAAATTTCAGAATCTAGAACTAATTAAAAGTGCTGTGGTCACGGAAGGATTTCAGTTTCCTGTGGGCCTTCAAATAGAAACTTATACGGTCAGAGTCACTACCTCAATCTTTCACGGAAAACCTCCCGTCACGGTTCCGAAAACGGAGTTTGCCCTCAAAGACTCATAATTTTTTATTCATTGTAGTTTGTTCTATACGATTTTTATCAGTACTATTTCATGCTCTGCCGACTAACTTAGGTTTATACTGGAAGTTTAAGGGAACTTGAAATCCATTCATTTTAAGTGCTGGATTAATGATTTGTGCAAATTGTGCTGATGAATTATCGATGCTGATTGTGCTATGTGCTGACTTATGAAATTGTGGTCAAAGAAGTGAATACCTCGTAGTTGGACTTTTCCGGCTGAATAGGTATCGCCTTCGATGTCTCAGTAGTATGCGACGAGTGATGACTGTAGTTGCTTTGCTGCTGATAGTTGGATGACGGCGCTGGTGCCGCTGCCGGAATCGCCTGGCTAGAGGTCTGAACAGGAGCATTTATTCAAAGCACTGATCATTTCATGGTTTCGAAAACGAAATCCTGGATAACATGCTAGTTCCGGGAAAGGAAACTGAAGAAAGCTATGTGAATGGCTAATTATTCTAATTCAAAGCCCAACGAATAAGTATGACTGCGGCCGGAGGTCGCCATCAAGTTAAATATCGATAGCAGTAAGCACTCAAGCACAGATTGTCAAGTCTAATGTTAGAAACTAAACAAGGGCAATACGAAGCGCCCTAATGGCTATGGGGTTATTATGTGAAAACCTTCATCTGCTCAAGTTGATTTAGGTATCTTTGCTTGCCATTCGCGGTATGTGGCGGTGGTGGTGGAGGTGTAGCCACATTTGGCCCACTTACCCGAGTCTCCGAACTATAGGTATAGCTTTGGGTCGGTGCTGGCAGTGGAATCGCTTCGCCTTGCTGAAATCGACTCTCTTCATGCTCAACAATTTTTAGGTAGACGCTCACGAAGTTGTGCATGATCGTAAACAGTTATAGTTCGCTTCACAGCTGCACGTGTTCCTCTATTCATTTTGCTCATGGTTCGATCACGGTGTTTACATTACGATTGTATGGTATGGTAGCTGTTTGAACATGATGTGAATGCCCTTGGAAGGCTCATTAAGTTTGTCATAGCCCAAGAAAGATAGCTTTTTCTGCTACACCACAATTGAGATGAAGAACTCTTCAAAATGTTCCCCTACCGGAGCAGAAAGGAGCTTCTCTACATGCGTACCTACTTCGAACCCTTCTACATCCAGTCTTTCAGAGAAATGATGCAAAAGGACTGTGTCTCAGAGTTAAAAAGCTCGACCCACAGGGAACTTTGGATCTCTCGGGTTAAGCTTCTCATCACTGACACTCTTCGATATATGTACTGGCTTGAGTTCGGACAAGAGGGGCTGTCCACCTAAGTACATAGCATTCCATGACCTTGGCTGCCACCCAGTATGGGTATGCAAATGAACGTTTTGTGTTCCTCTAAACAGCAGAGTCCATGAACTCCACTGGCTTGCAACGGAACGAATGGAAAAGCAGGCCCCTGCCTGAAGATGTCGGTGATCAATAGAACCAGAACCACAGATGGTACAGATGATTTGCAGCATGGGGCATATCGTAAAACCTCATGAGCAGTGCGTATGCCTTCTGAGCAATCAGCCAAAGAGAAAAACAGTGTCACCTGTGCGACGTTCTGCTGCTGAGTCGATGAAGAGTATGTTTTATTGTAGCTCGACTTGCTTATTTCTTCGTACTGCGACGATCCTCCGTAGATGGGACCACCTTGGTACTTGTCGATATGATCTTTTACGTAGTCAATCTGGTTTGCATTATAGCCGCTATTCACTTGTAGATCGGCATTAGTAGCACCAGATGA
The DNA here is from genome assembly GCA_900617895.1 of Haemonchus placei. Lineage (NCBI taxonomy): Eukaryota > Metazoa > Nematoda > Chromadorea > Rhabditida > Trichostrongylidae > Haemonchus > Haemonchus placei. The sequence goes on from UZAF01019058.1 coordinate 3,974, forward strand.
CACGATGTAGGACTGAAACAACCATCTCTTGTGACGCTATCCACCAGCGTTATAAGAATAACCAAAAGGCTCCAGATAAGTTCGGGTTACACTCTTTGACTGCAGGAATCGTGGTGTATGATGAACCTGGTAAGTTTGTGGCTTTTCTTAAACACCTAAACTCTGATTCAGCTGGATCAGTCAGACAGAGTGGCAAAAAACCGAATTTCGCGCGAGGGAATCGATCTCGCGATCCAAATGTACCAGCATCCCTGGTTTTTGCAATACCCCAGCTTCATCTTATGCCGTGACATAAAATGATAGAAGTGAATCACTGACCTGAGGAGCCGGAGCGCTCTCTGTATGACTTTCAGAGTGATGTGTAGTACTGTAGCTCTGAATGACAGGAGCACTGCTGGTAGTATATTGCTGTTCTTCATGACGACGTTGTTCTTCACGTCTATGCTGTTCCTCTCGACGTTGCTGTTCTTCATGTCGATATTGCTCTTCTCGACGTTGCTGTTCCTGGTGCTGATCAGAGCTGTACTGCGAATGACGCTCTTCATGGTAGTGCTGCGACTGGTACTGATGCGAGCCGTCACTATGCTGGACGGACGTATGACTCTGAAATCTTCTAATTATTCACTGGTGTACCATATTTCATCCAGAAAGAACGATTTTTATGTTTTCAGTCATGAAATGACACGAACCCCTCCCCAATCCATCACGTACCAACTTTGATGTCGGAAATTTTTAGCAGCCTGAGTTTACAAGTCGTAGGGAAATAAACAATCTCGCTTTTTAGGTTATTTGTCGAAAACCTGTCGGCTGTTGAACATCTGTTTTTGGCTAACATGTAGTTATACATAAATAAAGAAAAAAGGATAAAAGATAAAGTCTTCGGAGATTGATCAATCTCGTTAAGGGAAGCGCCCAGCATTCGACTTCCATCCATAATCCTAGTGGCGTGTTGAATGAGTATGTAGCCTATACAAAAAATTGCGGTGACCAGCCTATGTACAAATCTGGATTTTAGTCCTCCCAAACGAGTCCATTCCAATTAACCGACCCCGGAGGGAAGGAAAGCTTAGTTGGCCGAGTTAACGATGCGGTATTCAAACCAAACCCGTGATTATGCGTGTGTGACGGTGCGACAATTGCCACTTCACAACCTTCGTTTTGCACATAAATAGTTTTAATATTAATGTAATATTAATATTAGAATGGGAATATTCCTGGAAACGAAAATCAGCACTTAGCGCAGGTTGTGGGCGAACAGCAAACCAGCGAATGATACGAAGCGGGGCCTTGGCTGTGTAACTTCCTTTGCCCCTCCCGCGTCAATGATGAGAAGCGTAACTCGAGAGATCCAAACTCCCATGTGGGTAACGCTTTTTAACTCTGAGACACGATACTGGGAGATTCGAACGTATTGGTTGACTGGGAGTTGTTTTAGGCTACTGGTTGTCTCTAAATAACATTGCCCCCTCCTATTCCGGCCTTAATTCCTAGACAACGAGGAACTGGGGGGACATATGTAGATGGTTAGGGAAACTGGAGATGCCCTGATGGGTACATTTATCCAAAAACCCATTTAACGAAGGGTAATTTGTGTAGCTATGTGCAGTAGCTAAAGTTACAGCAATGCCCCATGTGAAAAAGCTGCTCTTCTCGAACCATCTGGATCACATTCAATTTCAAGTGTTTTAATAGGAATCGTAGAAGCATGTAAAGGCGCACGGGGGCATGTGCAATGAAATGAGAGGACAGCTGCTTTGAAGAGGTTTTCCTCTGATCCTGGCAAGAGTTGGACCAAGAGAGCATTCGTTAAACCTATCAGCGGGGAAGAGGTTTTGCCTTGGACGAGAGCATCGCTGCTGCTTTTGTTTTCTTGCAGTGCAGACGTGCAATGAACGATCTTTGTGCAGCAGACACAACACATTGTTGCCAATAATTACTGTGGAGTCAAATCACGAGATGTATTTGAATGTTGTGAGAAAGGCGCTTCTCTTACCCTTCTGTGCCAAAGAATTCCAGAAGGGATCAGCTGAGTGATCCAGATGTGGCTGTCATGCGCTCAGCCATAGACAACACATCAAGACACATCGGTGCTTCAAGACGATTCCAAGCGTTCATGAGCATTCTGGCTAGGCTCATGATCCCGATTATTTCTATCAGATAAAAAGATAAAGCTTTCTGCGTTAAACAGTCTTGTTTTGGGAATCGCCCCGCATTCGACTTCTATTCAGGATCTTGTACCGTATTGGATGCGTATTTGACCGAATGCTATCAATGGCCGATCAATAAACAAGTCAGTGCTTCCATCTTCCCGAACACATCTGGTACCAACTAGTTGACACAGAATGAATGGAAAGCTTGGTTAGCCTTGGCGGGATCGATCGAGGATTCGTACCAGGAATTGCGGGTGCGCCATTCGCCACCACACCACCAAACTGTTCTTCCGTTGGGTAATAAAAATGAAGAATAGACTTGTGCTTGATCCGACAACAACTGTTGAGGCTGCTTTTTAGGGCATTCTCAGAATGTGAGAAAAGTAACACAATGAATGCACATCGATAGTCAGGCTCAAAAAAACAATAGCGGTTGGTGCTAAGCTGTGAATGAGTTCTCAAATGAACGCATGAAGCATCTTATCGTTGGATAGATACCTTGGAAGAGTTCGAAGTCATGAATTCGTAGGGATATTCCGAGTAGATTTTTAGGTTCGGCAAAACCAAAGAACATGGATTGGCGCATGATTGATATTTCGAAATTTTCGAGTTCTTAGAACCTCTCAACAAGTGCAACGTTGGGAAAGGGCTGCGTTTTTGGTAACCCTTTGATATTTGGAGCTTGATGAAATCACTGCAGCTGCATTGTACGCTCTTAATCCTAACGTTCTCAGAGAGCGAACGCCTTGCTCTTATTTGTTAGATGATCTCAACGGCACCCTGATGGCGTGGGACACAGCCACCTCATGCATTGTTCTGTGGGTGTGCTGCACTATCCTCAATCTACTCACAGTGCACGCTAGCTAGTTGTCTTGTCCGAAACCCTGGCTAAACGCACCAGCTAGCTCGCCAACTTCTTCACGAAGTTATGGAAATGTATAATCAGTAACGGATCCGGAAAGATAAACATATAAACTGTGTGGATAGGGGAAACTGACTACAGTACACTTCACTAGTACATCTTACTAATATCATTACTATGAATAAGGTTCAGCAAGAGAGAACTCACCGATTCATACGTTTGCCCTGGTTGTTGGTAAGTATCCGTGGCTCCTTGACTCATTGTATCAGCCGCTTGCTGCCAAATGTTGTGAGTCCGAGCTGCTCGATTGTGCCAAGCTGGGGGCTGTGGCGCCGGTACCTGTAGCAAACGTGGACTTCAGCTGTTCCCTTCAAGAAGACAATTTACAACATATTACTACATGGCAGGAAAAGAAACAGAAAAAAGAACGAGCATAAAGAGAAACGGCTGTGCCATCAGAAACAAAAGAGTCTTGTACCACGAATAACACAAGAGCTCCCACAACCCTCACATCTGGGAACCCTTCATGGATGAACGGGTACATTCTAGTGTAAGTGAGTCAAGCCAGTGACCCTAGGCCGCTAAGGCTAGGTCAATGCTTGGGGATGCAAGAGCAACTGAATGGCTGGCTGAAGTTGCCCGTATGTCTGACGGGGGCATTGTGAAGTTAAACAGCAGTCATTTCTTATGTTCAGCAAGGAACTCCCATCAAACAGGCGTCCCTAACGGTGAGTGGGTGAAGTCGGCAGTCGGTGCAGCACATGCATGCATAGCGTTCGATTTCATCGTTGACGAAATCCCCGCTAACGGCTCGTTGACTGAGCTTTTATCAGCAAGGTGCACAGCGTGCAAGTAAAAAAATTTGAGCGTGGACAGAAAGAAATAGAAGGGATGAATCATCCATTCATCACGATCAGTGTAACACCTATGATACCGATCCATAGGATGGTGAAAATGTTCGCTGATTGATGAATTATGCTGGTCAAAACATCATTCTTCTATCCCACTCAAAGTTTTTCACTTGTTTCTGCAGGAATAGGATGATTGCCTTCGCGATTGAGCTGTATTTTACAGCTAATCTCATGAGCAACCATTTGACCCCGGGATTAGTGTAAATGCATGGAAGAAGCTGAGCTCAAAGTCTGGAAAACCAGGTTCCGGAATTTATGGGTCCCATGGTACAGAATTTCATGCTGTAATTCCTGCTTTGAATGCCTGACTCTTGGACTTTGATATCCCGCATTAGTCCAGTTACACTGCCCAGTCATTCGGCTGTCGGCTCGCCCACTAACTTTCACATTGCACCGTATATGATTGGGTTTTGACTAGTCGTCTAGCGCCTCTTCTATCTCGCTATGTGATACTGTAACGCTACTGCAACAGCCTTGTTGCTGAAATTAGACTACCGATGAAGTTTCGAGGATTTGAGCATTCAAAGGCAGCATTTTTGCTGACCATAGAGAGGTTTGCTCGACGAGGATGTTTACAAGGCCAATTTGTTGTCCCTGTGTCGTTTTCAATCCATACCGTAGTCAGTCTTTTGGAGTGTGGTGCAGTAGGAACGAATTGTCGCGTCGCAGCGAGAAAGACGCCGCGCGCGAAGGAATGTAGCAGGATGCAGCAGCAGATAAGAAATACAAGAACAAAAGAACTAACAGTAGAAGCTAGCCTAAAATAATGATCGCATATCGATTGAGCTGTATGTAGAGTGCCTGAGCTGTAATAACGGGAACGAATGGTCCGCGACAGCCGCGTGCGGCGAATCGATTACACAAAACCGTTCCTACTGCCGTCTCTCAGTCTTTTGCACCTGTCGATGACAGTAAGGTAGGACACGCACCAGCAAATAAACAGTAACCCATTATCGTAAGCCACTTCGAAAAAGTTTATTTTTGAGTCTGTTGTGCAGTAGCAGAAAACCCCCTCCATCGGCTACATAATCCACCCAGTAGATTCTCAAAGAATACACCAAAGTAGGCGGAATCAGTTTTTTTACGAAAAAAGGCTGAATGCATACCTTGGCAGAGGCAGGAAGGCTTACACGTGCATCGGTATCGTATGCCATACGTTCCCATGCATTACGACGTTGTTGAACGGTACGTGACCAATTAGGTTCGTTGGTGAAGATCTGAATATTCAAGGAAATTCCTTAAAACTTACCAGTGGCAATCTAAGCAACATGCAAGAGTGCTACGTGAGTTCAGTTCTATCTATCGACTCAATCAATCGATAACCGAAGAAATAGCTATTCTGCAGGCACGGCTCACTCTAGAATCTACACCTATTGTTATGTGCAGTATATAAAGAGGTTATGAGCGAAAAGCGGCATGTTCGTGATATCCCTGAAAGCCACTAGAAGCGAAAGCAAAAGCAATTTTGCCCAGCCAGTATTATACAGATTTTTGGTTGCAATTCTTTCCCAGAAGTGTTTTCCTGATAGAAGCAGGCCATTCAAAATCCCTAGACTCAAACGTTGAAACTCACGTCAACCGGTGCCAGTTGAGGATAATAATAGTACGGCTGAATAGTGGATTTAAAAGGGTAATACAACTGAATAAAAATGAGCTATTTCGAATCTATTCTCGCCCTATAAGTGGATCGCGTACCACTGGGAAGTTCCTTTTCGGACAATCATCTTTGATAACACCTCTATAAACGTCCCCAACCTGTGTCGTGTACATTTAATCAATAATGCCACTATAAAGTCTGCAGGAAAGCTGTAGGAAGCTTAAAACTTTGAAAAAATCCAATCTTACATGCAATGATTTTGTGACTAATCTTAGCGTAATAATATTTCCTCAGCTTTTTTTAATGGAAGTAGCTCAATTCTGGTGATCCTGGCATAACCGCCCTAGGGCCTGTGGTATACCCGACCAACTATATCCAAGACCTTCAAATGCCAGCACGGCGGCATCCGACCGGGCGGAGGTTAGGTCCTATGTCGCGGCAATGCGCCGCGCGGGACGGCGCGAAAGCTTTGCGGCGCTCCATCGCCTAACCGGCGTCGTGGGAGGGATGCAGAGGGTATTCAGGTAGGAATCACCAGAGTTTGAAACAAGTCGTCTGCTAACTAGCTACTTCGAGTCGTTGTCCGTATTCTTTGTATGAGAAGCTCTAAGGCGCTCGAAAAAGTTAGCTGCGGCTCGAGTCAACAAAATAAGGGATTAGAACCAAGGATGGTCTAGTGAAAAGGAGAAAAAGCAACAGCATGCTAATTAATGGTGTGTATGCATGGCGTAATCCCACAGGTCCACTGGTCTAATGCGGAGAGGTTGGCATATTAGGAATGGGGTCCGGCTGACTAGGGGTCTCGCAGGCATATAAGGTTCAAGGTCTACCTGACTAGGGGTCTCGCAGCCCTCGATACGAAGACGGACAAAAGATTTGATAGAAGGTTTGTTAAAAAGGACTGAAGAAGAGGTTCTGGGAGCTTTATGATACTTTATCGTACACCGCTTCCCCTAAATCCGAGTGTGAGGCAATCTGAGCACTAAGCCAGTGCTAATTATGCCCTAAAAAGCAACTGAAACGTCGTTAAGCTCTAAGACAGCCTTTTCGAAAAANTTTATCATACACCGCTTCCCTTAAATCTGTGTGTGAGGCAATCTGAGCACTAAGCCAGTGCTAATTATGCCCTAGAAGCAACTGAAACGTCGTTAAGCTCTAAAACAGCCATTTTGAAGATATGCTTTCGAATCTATCTCCTGAGGTGAATGCCGTTAACCAGTGTGCAGATAAGCGAAACAAATAATGATTGCTCAGATGGTGCTGGTGCTGTTCAAAACCTGATGTCGATCGAGACGCGGATCGGAGCGATATTTCCATGCTTCGTGTTTGCTGAGACTACGGTCACGCCATACGGGTGTGGTTTCGCGATCCACTTTTCTAAGCACGTCGTCATTGAGAAGCGTCTTCACTGTCACCTCTTTGTCGCCCACTGGTGACGTCGGGTATTGCCGCTGTTGTTGCACTTGGCGTCGCCACATTTGTTCACGTTCCATAGCGACGTTCCCAGTGGAGCCATAACGATTTTTATTTGCCGACACACTGAACGTAATCGGCTCCGGTGGTACGGGACTACGCTTGACGGTGATATGATCGCGTTTGAAGCCTGTCGGTGGAGCAAAGCTGGTGCCAAACTGGCTCTGATCGATGTGACGAGTCTCGTGGCGGATCTTCTGGTTTGAAATTGTGTCACCGACTAGGAGATTGGCGTCAACTTCTTCCAAATTTGGTGCGTAGTATGAATTGCATGGTGATCGCGGGTCAGCTGAGTAACGTGGTCGGAGTCGAGGTGGATCAGGACCATGACCGTGATATGGGCCCGGAGCAACCTGACCTTTTCCGAAAGCGAGACCACCCAGTTCATAGCCCGAACGAGGACGGTACTGATCGCGGTCTCTGGCACGACTGCGATATTCGTAACTGTAGTCGAAAGGTGCGGCCGGAAAGTTCAGGCCTTTCGTATAGTCGAGGCCACCGCACTCATAGCCTGGGTGGGTTCTGAAAAAATAAAGGTGAGAAAGGGTAGAGAGCAGTAAAATAAGCATAGAGCAGAACATACTCCCTCGGTTCGCTATATCCTCTGCGACGAGCATGTGACTGGGTTTGATAGTAGGCAGGTCCGTAAGTCGGATGAGTTGTATGTGTATAAACTCTGAAAACCATACATCAGGCGCTATTAGACATTTACCCCAAATTCTGTTAACAAGGTAAGTTACAACAACAAACAAACTTTGATTTCTCCATGAATTCTCGAGGTGAATCGCCTCCCCGTGATCGTTCGTACCGATGATCTATCGGAGTCGTTGATGCCGTATGTCTATGCTGACTTGGGTCGGCTGGTGTTCGCGAACGCGCTCGTTCGCTCTTTTCTCGGGCATAACGTGCCCATTCCGGCTCCTAGAATTTTGAAGCACTGTAGTAATGAATGATGTCAGTATTTCCTCATTTCAGAGAAAGTAAAAGGGTTATGGGCAACGTTATGGCATGATCCAACGACATTGAAAATAAAAACGCACGCCAAGAGGCGTGCTCTGTGAGAGGGGCGGAGCTTGTATTACATTCGTATGTATGCATATATACACATGTAGCTATTATTGCAATGCTTTTAAAATTATTATCTCTAAACATGATATAATTTTGTATGTGAAAAACTATTTCTGGTGTTGCTTTTAAGATGTTTCGCACTTACTCTACTGCAACATTAGGAGATAAGGGGTTGTTACGCAGTCGAGGACCAACCGCGTGATCATTTCCTCCATCTGGAAACCCTTTCTTTGCAGTTTTTTTGTTCCAGTATTCGAATGCAGCAATTTTTTGGAAAACAGCTGGTTGAGCTTCAACTTTCCAAATGTATAGCCTAGTATAGAAGCAGATGGAGTACAATTGCGGTACTTACCTCTTTGCCAATAATTCTTGGCGCTTCGACGTTAGCGATTTGCTCGAAAAAGTGTTCACCAAAGTGGCCTTCATCGCCTTCCTGAAATATAGAAAGTAACTGTATCAAATCTATCACAATTTGAGATAATTGGTATCGGAACATTGGAGAGCAATGTCGGCAATAAACTGCACTCGGTACGACGTAAGTATGGTCATTTCAAAATTTTTGGCTCGAATTATGGTCCAAACTGTCACTATGACGAACAAGGATCGAACTGTTGAAAGCCAGTTCCTATGTTCTAGTTTCCTGCCTACGTGGGACTAAAGCCATAACGAATTCGTTAGTTCAGTTCAATTCTTGGAACAGCTCTTAGGCCAGTCACCCAAGCCCAGTCACCTATATAAGTAATTGAGTTGGCTTGTTGCACTCGTTTACTTGACTAGTCCATCGAGCACATGAATAAGTAAATATGATTTACCCTAATAAACTTCAATGTGGCGCTTTTTGCTGGATCAAAATGCTTATCAGCAGCCGGCAAAGGAATCGGTGGCGGTGTTGTGGCTCCGATTTGCTGTTGGTACTGCTCCTCGGCTGCCTCTCTGAAGAACATTTCCAAATTACTGCAACCTATTTTGGGTCGACTACAATAGAAGAAAAATATGGGAGAGAATCGCTGAGATTTCTTTTCTCATACTCAGCTAACGCTGAGTATGAACGAGTATGGAATAACATTGAATCATTCCATACATAACATTGAATCATAACATTGAAGAATCATTCGTTCTTTATGAGCGTCGAAGAATTCACACTACCTCCATAAATTAGTCGTCTCACTCGGCACTTCTGTGGGAATACGCCTCCTTCAAATCAATAGCTATCCCTGGCAGCTATCCCTGGCACACTAGGTAAAGTGGGAGCATATGAGATCCGGAGCAAGGCAAGGCGGGAAGGATGCACAACGATGGGAAGGATGTACTCGAATAATCGGAGAATTACGGTCTGTCTAAAGTGAGCAGAACGTTAAGGAAGCAATACTCGTCAAACGTCTTCGCAGATTTACCCATTTGCACCGATCGATAACTATCTTTTCCTTTGCGAGAAGTTCTAAGTCTGCGCAAAGGAAAAATTTCATAGATGAAGAATCCTGGAATCCCAGCTGAAGCGTTACGTTCAATGACCCTTCACCATCAAAATGCCTTTTGAGGTTATTCTATCCATACCCTCTCTACCTATCACACTCTGTCTTCCCTACCTTCTCTACCAGTTACCCTGGAATTTTCGGGTGAGCAGATGGTGGGCATGACTTTACCCATCATCGCCCCTGTCACTGGCATCAACTATAGTTTTTCTTTCCAGTGTTTTGTTGTGAGTAATTGATTCTTTGCGTGGGATAACAGGCGCTATCGTGCGCGGATATTTTTAGCACTTCGTGTGGGGGTGCTTTCGCACGTAGGGAAGCTCCCTCGACATCTATACCAGTTCCTCAAAATCTAAGATCTAGGTGATATAAGCAGGGGGTAGGTCGGGCAGTAATAAGAGTTAATCCTTGGCCCTGACAGCTGAGACCCTGCTCAGGCCAAGAGTTCCAATTATTGTGCACTTTGAATGGGATTGTGAAGGAGCCTAGGAACAGTCTCTCACAGTTCAGTGGATCCGCCAATTTCTTCAGCCCTATTTCGCCGTTTCAATTTCCTGGAGCTTCACTGTGCCCCGAATAAGACCCTAAGAGAACGTTCACGAGCCTACATTCCCAGATCAAACGCTATGATGTGAAGGCGTTCATTGGAGCAGCATCATGTGCAGAGTGTAGGATCAATCATCTGTCAGAAATGTGTAAAGAGAAATTCGAGATAGTGTGAGAAGCGAGAGATTAGGAAACAGCAAACAGCCAAACAAAAAAATGCCTCAGTAGAGAAGTATAGCTGCAGAAAGAACCTGTGATCCTGCTTTTCATACTCGAGCATACGGTAGCCATTATATCTATTTATACTGACGAATTAATAAAAGACAAGAAATTGTGTGAATTACTCAAGAATAATTCCAGAAAGGCATTCCAGAAAATGATGGCGGACTCACTTTGAATATATGGGCATCGGCGAATTGTACTGTAAATGTACCGGCTGTGCCATTCCTCCCTTCGTCACCAGATATGGGTCCTGAAAAGAATGAATAAATTAGAAAATATAAATTGGAGATTTGGAGGAAACCAGGCGTTGAAGTCTGATTTGAAGAGAAAGAGAAGAAAAATGGCGAAGTTTTCTAGAAAGCTCTTAGCTTTCGCGAAAGAGCTTTCGTTGAAGTCTCAGAAATGAGTAGATGGCTTAAAAAGTAGCGGGTAAGTAGGCCGTGCTGTTGAAGAAATGGTTGTCTTGAGGCGGCCGTAGTCATTTAGCCACCGTGAGGGACGCGGAATGCGTCTAGCGGCATGATGTAAAAACCGAGCGCCTGCCACTTGGCAGTGTCCAACACAAACTTTTCTTCTATCATGATGAAAAATTACTTCTGGATAGTTGGGATAATCATTACGAACGTCCATGGAAATGATTACATCCATGGCGCCTTCTGAATGGCCCAGCAAAGCCATAAAAGGCAGGTCAGCGACCTTTTTGGTATCGGCAGCTGAGTTGCGCGCATGGCGCATCCTTGAAAAGCAATCGATTACATAAGAGTTGCTTACGATCTTAAAAAGTGGGATGCACCCAATCGCTACTCAACAAAAGGCGAACCTACCATTTTAAATGTAGCTGAAGGAATGTGAGTTCCTTGATACTCGGGTGTAGGCCTGGAGGACAAAGATGTTTGCTTCAGGTGGGTAAGAAGACGGCTTTATCTCAGCTCAGAGTTGAACAGGCATTTGAGCCCTCTGGCAGTCAATTCATCAACGAGCAAGAAAACGCCTGATTTAAATCGTTCACGCCTCGAAATGTTTATGCCATGCGGATCAAATACCAGTAGGCTGCTGGCAAAGATCAATATTCGAAGATATTCGAAGGTGGGTGGAGTGCAATCATTCGATAACGGGGAAGCGGGGCAACTCACGAACAGGTGGGTGGATGTGGTAGGAAGTGGGAAAGGAGCTAACATTCTATCATCAACAGCTACAAGTCTACCTCAATGAAAATAAATAGTCGGTCCATCCTATCACCCACGAGGGTTCATTCTGGCAAGCAGGTAGGTCCAGCATTTGCTCCTGTCCAGGATTATGTGGTGATCAATTACTGAGAGGCTCCTGTAGGATGTTAATATAATTGTTAATGTATCTCCTGGGTGATTCCATCTTCTCAAGCTTCTGGGAGGTCGGACTTTTTCAAAAATTTAGCCATCAAAGTATTTGTTGATCTCGTGTGGGACTGTTTTAAAGTTATTACAGAAAAATGTTGAGGTTTATCGGGAGCTACACGTGGAGTGGGATCGGGCTGAACCCATCAGCGCTGTGACAACTTTCACCCACCACTCAAATGACAAGCATTATAAGTAGGGTAGGTAACCAATCAAGTAAGTAAATAAGTAAACAAATAAATAAATTAGCGACTTGAACAGCTTCACTCAAAGTACTGAAGAACTTTGATGGTGAAGCTGACTACGGCACAAGACAACCTGAAGAGACAAGCATAGTGAAAAAAATATATAAACAAATAAATAATTGGGTGTAAACATACATAAACACTGAAAACCTCTATTCAAGGGCAGATCCACTGAAAAACTTCGAGAATGTAAAAATTAGAACNTCATTGAGCAAGTTCATAGATTAGTTACCTACTGAACCAATTAGTGATTGATTAGAAACACAATGAAGCTTATTATTTGTTACCGTAACCCCACGATTCAGGGAAGATTTAGGAGTTGTTGTCGTGAAAATATTCAGAAAAAAAAGGAAATGGCGCTCGTTGCGATTAGCATAAAAACCTCAAGTAGTTAAGGCGTCAGAAACAGCTGCATTACGTTCATGTGATGGGAAACCCCCTGAAGCTATAGCTATAGCAATAACAAACATTCATTACGAACAGCTGTGACATTACCAGTTTGAAGGGGTCCAAATGGATCTATCGACATGAAATATGATCGGAATTTAGCCAGAAATCCAAACAAAAACATTCGATGAATATCTGAGGTTACTGTAGCGTAGTCAATGAAGAATGTCTCATTGAAGCTTGAAAAAAACGGAATTACCAGTCGTTGATTTTGTGGAATGCGCCATGCATTATATTTCATTCTCATACTTGAAAGGTGCAGTGTATCCAAACAATGACATTACAACTTAAGATTCGATGTGATTTTCGAGGTACTTTTAAGTTTCATGAAGTTGAGGTTGGACAAACTACAACAAGTGAGATGAGCTTGGCTGCCAACCAGGTGTACGGCCAATGTCGCACCTATCGCTTCACACCATTCTGCTTCGACAAACTGGAGCCAATATAGTTTTAAACTAAGGCGGTTGTACAAAATGGACAGCCATCCGACACAAACCATCTATTCAACTTTCCAGAGTGTAAATCTGACAGCCTTTCCCTTTCTTTTCTGTATTTTCTTACATAAAATGAATGAGAGGGCAAGTAAGAATCGATAATAAATAGGTAATGTAAACTAGAATGGAGAAACATCCAACTCAAAACACAGTTGAAGGTAGAGACACCTGACGATTTCGAGAAGGATTCAGGTACGCGGCGCGTCTTGAACTAATTATCTCAAAGTCTAGAGGTCCGAAGTTTGCAAATGCCTGGCAGTCAACAGATCTCTCAAAAAATATTCCGAATTAATATAAAAGTCGAAGGCAAATGCAAAGAAACTGTAGCACAATACTGTCTGTGGACGCAATGCTCACCGCGTGCGGTGGCCTAGTTTCTTGTGCGATGGTGACTTTTGACCCACGCCGTCGTTATAGCGGAGTCTAACAATTTGGTTCACTGGTTGATATGGGAATCATATTATGTATGAGTGCAATTTTTAGAATGAACAACTATGGAATAGCCTGAAGAGGCGTGAAAAGAAAGTAAATTAGGATGAAATGACTGACATCAACCACCTCGCTTCCCGATTCGTCAGCTATCAGAACTTTATCCGAACTTTTACTAGCTTTCAAATGAGTATACCGTCTGTATAATCACCAACGGACCTCTATGCAGAATTCAGTCTTACCATTCTCCTCGGTAGTGCTCCTGTAGATTCAAAAAAATTCGAGAATATGAGCTTCACGTTGGTATGGGAATCCAGTACACGCGATTGGAGCGCCCATTGTATGGGTCAGATGTGAGTTTGAACTGCTGATTAGGGTCTATACAGTTTATCGCCACGAGACCATTATTCAAAAGTGGGGAAGGGGGAGGAAGAGGGTGGGGGTATAGTGTGGGCATTCTTGAACCTGTGATACCGACATCCCACAATTCTACAACTCTTGCACCTCGGTATCTCAGGAAAAGAGTAGAACAAACCGGGATAACTATGGCAGACGGGCGAGCTACGACTTGTTGCATCTCGCTGAACCGTCGTACGGGTCTGCGCGTAGAACCTCGTATGCCGCTCTCCTGAAAATTTCAATAGTACGACCGTAGAGTTGTTTCGTGGCAACAAATACAAAGATGAAAAACACGAGCCGGTACAATGAAAGTAGTTGGACGAGTTGAAAGCGATTCTAGCTCGCTGTTGTACCTTCTCAAAGGTTTGTACATGTGACCGCGTCTGTCCTTAAACGAATATTTGTCAATAAAAAACATCATCAACACGAAAACAAAATGATCAACACATCGCCCTACCAGACCTGTGACGCATGGGTCAGGATGCGCCACCACGGTCAGTTGAAACTGAAACTACGACAGGTCGCCGCAGACAAAGCCTGTCGAGAAATCGGGTCAAGATTATTGCTAACTATCTCTAAAAGCTGAAGGGTCCCAGTTAGATTAGAGTCCCACTAGGTGAACAGAATCTCGGTTCCAACGGAGCGATAGAAGGGGCAGATCTCGAGCAATGAACATATTTCATAGGCTTCCCATTATCCGATAGGAGTAGTAAAAGTACCAACCGGGTAAACGAAAGCGGCTGGACGGGTTGCGACTTGCTGCACGTCGCTGTACCTTCTTAACGGCCTGCGCCTATGACCTCGATCGTCGTCTAACTAAAAAATTTTACATTAGGAGGACATGGGCCCGATTAAATCCATACTGCATAGAATGAACTGCACAAAAGTCTCTTCTAGACTGGCCACCGACAGCTGGTTACATCGGAAAGCGATAACCGTTTGCTGAGCAACATAACTTTTGTTTATCACATATTTACCTTTTTGCAGGGGCAACCTAAACCAGTAGAGCCATAGAAATTGAGGGTCCTGGCTTATCACTACTCTCAGGGCTTTCCTAGATCTGTGATTTTCACCCACCCAGGACTGTAGTGACAATCCAATGTATACATGGGGAGTGTAATTGAACAATAAGTTTTAAAGGCCATTTTCAGTTTGATTGATATTGATTGATTGATATTTCTTACCCATAGCATAGAAAGAATGGAAGCGTCGAATACCTCAATGGCACACGCTACTTTATAGAGGCTATTTGAATAAATAGAAATACATGGGGAGTTTCAGTGAACTGGAGTGGAATGACGTGGGAAAAGGAGGCTAAAACATCNTCAGCATAGAGTACCCCAACAACCATGGAACCCCAATCCTATTGCCAAAACTATTTTAATGGCTATGAGATTATACGGATTGTGTAGTTCATGCAAGAGACCAGACACTGAGCTAAGCTCCAAACTTGACCTCGTTTACTTCACAGATACTACCAGTGAAAGGGAGGTGGCTTCCAAAAAAGCCAACTTACCAGCAGTGATGGACCTGTTCGGGACTACCCTCTGTTCTCGTCTCAAGGAACTTGTGTTTAGTGAGGGAAGGGGCCAGCTATCTCATTTCACCTCGTCAGTAAACAAACATTCCCTGAGCACATCTACCTTAGTTGAACGTCTTTTCGCATAGACTTTCAAGTCGTGATGGTTTGACATCTGCTTGGAATTACTCCAGATATTATTTCATGTAACACATCTGTGCAAACGATGTGGGTGTAAAACCAAAGTATGCTTTTTCTTTTCACATTGAACATTCGCTAGGCTCCAACATCGATTGCGTGGGTGGGGTTCCTCCAACAACTGACCCTCAGTTTTTTTTGTTGTTCTTCAAAGTCCCTTTACATTCGCCCTTTCTCCCAAGCAAATTCCCAACCATCACGAATCGCCCCATTATCCGAACGTACGCAGGTTATCAGTCGGTAAGGAAATGTCGTTAACCGAGCTGGCCACTCATTAATGGGCATTCCGGGTCGAATATGTAAAGATAGTTGTCTGAGAATTCCCGGGCAACCATACAGAGCGATTAATACATCAGTTGGAGTGCCTGTGTGAGCGTGTGTCAGATGGTTGGCAAATGCCAGCATGGAATAGCTTCAGAAAAGCCAGAACGCCTTCAGGAATAGTCGAGTCACCGGTTTTTGGAAACTACCTTAGAACAAATCGGGAAATATTGCAGAAACCCTTCAGTTTCATAGTCTAATCCTTCCCATGCGTACATAAAATGCGTATAAGTTTGATTTTGTAGCACTTAGAAAGGTGGTGCACTAGGGATGGAATTTCAACTTTTCAAGAATCGGAAGTCGAAAATCGGAACTGAGCAATTATTGATCACAATCGCATAAATATTAACCTACCTTTGATATAGCGATTTTCAACAGACGTCGCTTATAATCTTCGACAAAAATTTGTTCTCTATGTGGTTGGAATGTTTTTATATTGAGTTTTACTTCACGGGGTTGGAATTTCAAGTTTGGCTTCGTGTACGAGAATGGGGCGTGTCCTTCGTCTTTGAAGTGTTGAGCAATTGCGGATGGTACCCACACTCCACCCACCAACACTTCTCCCATTCCTATCGTCCACGACTGTAAATATGGATAAATCGAAATTAATAAAACGCCAAAAAAATAATCGGATGATTTCACCATAAATAATTGGTGAAGGAATCATTATTTGATTACGGCGAAAAATCAATAATTGATTGAGCAATAAAAAGCCAGTACATTGCAACACAATCGATAATTGATCGGTGAATGAACAAGGCAAACCACTGACAAAAGAAATCGGTGATCGACTGAAATACTGAGAGCTTCTCTGATACCGCGAAAATCAAGAAATCGATAATTGACCAAAGCAAAGAAGTCGATAATCGATCAGATTTGTCGGAACAGCATAGCCGTAATAAATGAAACCTTCGAATAGGATTACCTACTACTACTTCGAAATCAGGAATAGAAGTTTTTCAAAGGATGATAGACGGAGAAACATCGTGATCGAGTACACGATGTCTGACAACAGTAGGGAAGAGGGCACTGAGCAATTTTTGGCTGTGTAAGTCTAAAAACCAGCATTTTACAATGAGTCTGTTAAACAAGGCGCTGACAGACAAAAAACTGACACTATCGTAATTTACTCGAAACCTAAAACAGTCATTAAACAAAAGGGGGAGAGTTAAGTAATAAATATTGAAGAGCTTCATAATCATATCCGTTGTCGATCGACAATTGTTTCGAAAAATCAAAACTCGAAAGCATCAGCTATCCGAAGCCATATGTTCGACGATGGAGGACGACGAGCAGAGATGAGATGAACATTGTGAACACAGGAATGTTATGCTGGCAATGAGCGGAAAGAAATGAAACGATTCCTTTGAACAAAATTCATCCATGGTCTCTCATGGGATATGCTTTGGTCAACGGCTGAGCGTGGTGCGGATCGACCCATTGGCCACTTACACAAATGATGCTGTGTTTCAACGACGAAAACACGAGCTTTTCTCTCAATCTCTGAATTCATCTTTTCCTGAATTTCTCTTGAATCGATACTGATACATTGTAATTCAACTAAGTGCTTTTTGACAAGTTGGTACTCATCTTCGAGAAGAACTACCCAGAAAAACCTTAGCAGCTGTTCCGCTTAAATCTAGTTCGCTTCTAGTGATACCATCTGATAAATGTAGGTATCCCAAGACCTACGTCTAGATTCTGCAGGTAGAAATCGAGTGGGGCAAATCCAGACAGTACACATGCACTTTTGCACCAAAGGAATCTGCAGGAACTGGTAAAGCTCACGGAAGGTCGCCCCCTCTCATGCACTTGGATCATGCTTAGACACTCGTAAAGCTGAAGAATGAAAACCGCCAGCCAGAAAACCACTAATGAGAGCGTCTTGCGTGTTGTACAGCTACCTTTTAGCAGAAAAGCACGAAAGATTGTGTCTCCTCAGCTGAGATCCTTTTACTTCCTGCACGCTCCATCCCCCTGGCTCAGAGCTTGTTCGAATGGTTTAATTGGTACATATGTGAATGAAGGCATATGGGTTCCGGGAGTTCATACTTCCTCTGCTAAGTGTAACTTAATAAGGCACGACTTCAGACGAAAGGTGAATAGCCAAAAGGTTGAAGCCGTTAAACCAGTTATGTCAGCTAGAGCTCTTCACCGAGAGTATGGGTTAAGGGTCACTCATTAACAGTGGATGTGCAAGATTTCCTGCCCATTCTTCAAATCGTTAGAAAGGTCGGCTATGAGCCACATCCAAATCTGTACGGTCAACCGGTACATGCTAGCGCTTGAGGACCACACATCCTGGTGAGTTGTGTAGATAGGGAAGATGAACATCCTGAAGAATTTTGGAGTGCGCCATGCATCAAATCAAATTGTAAGTCTTGTGATGTCCGAATAGTCTTCAGACTCTGTGAGCAACAAGTGATGTTCGTGTCAGTCAACTCAGGGGTACGTATCTCCCCAGAGTCTGCCAGTAGAGACACGGCCTCTGACGGATGGAACGTGAGGTTGAGCGAGGTGCAACCTCACGTTCAACTCGGAATCTTATCTGCGGAATGTGCATGTTGTAATGAAGCCGTCCAGTTGTTTACTTTTTTCCATTAAATAGTGGAAGGTAAGTACAAAAAACTCACGTACCGATAAATGAACAAATAGACTTTTTTCAGAGTAGTTCAGCTGTTTTTTGAGTTATCGCATATTGTGGCCTAATCGGAATCGTAGTAAAATGGCTCAAAGACTCGAGCTCTGTTTCGGTAGTATTATTTCAAAGGTCCTTTTTTAACTTGGCACAGTATAGCCGAATCTGTAGTGGCTGGAAAGTTGGGAATACTGAACTACAGCAGAAGAAAGCGTAGGGCACTCCAGCCCTTCTTATCCCCTATGATGCTTTGCTCATTTCGCTCATAGATAGTAGAGACGTACTCATTTCGCTTCCGATTCAACCGAAAGACCAGAAACTGTTCATCAAAGCAATGCTCAAGCAGCGCTGACACTTTCAGGTTGTGTTGTTGCTTGAAATGTAATCAGTCTGCTAGAATCGCTTCACCTCCTCGAACGTGCTTCCATTATTTCCCTTCATCCTCTCTCGGCTCAATCTTCAGACGGTCACGTAGATGGTTCCAGCATGAGGTGGTAGTTAATCGGATAATTCCAGCGAGAATTGATGTTTCAGTTACTCCAGCTATTGCATCACATTATCATCCATGATAAATAGAATCACAGGGAAGCAGTAGCAGCTGCCTACAGGCAAAAAGCATAGCTAGTTCATACCGTACCCAACAGTACAGTACACCACGTCCGAGTTGCAGGGCGATTGGCACAGAACTTGTCAATGAACCGAATGAGGATTGTCCTCCTCGAGCCGCTGTTATGGCTATATACCCTTCAAAATGGACTGTCGGTTCTAAATGTGAAACAGATGCATGGCGCACACACGTGAACTTCAAACGATGCCGACAAAGCCTGTCGTTGAGCTTTCGATTGAGAGGTGATCGCTCGGACGTATACATTCCTATAGCTACTGTGAATACCAGTTTTGTTAAATTGTAGGTAATTGGTGAGATTTTTTCATGACATTCGTTGAACGTTTCTGTGGGAAACACAGGCTCGCAATCTCGACTGCAATCCCTCAAGTTGGTCGGGCCTGCTGTCATGGTGCCACTCAACAGACGGGATGTTCGTTTCGCTTTACAGCTGCTATTGCAAGAATAGATGATAAACGTTAAGTTGATTGCAGGCTATGTGGTGGTTCGATCTACTGCCTTCCTCCCGGATCGACTACTTTTCATCTACCGACGCATTACAAAATAAATAATCATAAGTAACGCTCTAATCCATGAATAAAAAAGCAAAATATCAGGCATAGAAAGAAAGGAATAAATGAAAAAAAGCTCGATGAGAGGAAATATGGTGCAGAACAGAACGAATTGTAAAAAGCCTGTAAAAGTCGGCTACAACACGACCTCAACTATGCGAAGCATTGAACACTGAGGTCGGTCTGGTCTTTACGAATCGTCTCGTTCGAAACGAAGGCGGGAGCAGGGCAATAACTGAAGCAAATTGATGCATTTTAGCATTTTTGCAGTAGCAAATGTCGATTCCTTTGTTGAGGGATAGGCTTTTCATCACGAAAATATTCAAATCATGCCCAGGTCTCCTCACGAGTTCAGGGTTTCCAACCTTGTGATCCGGGATGTTAACGGGTCATGGTTTACAGCGTTAGTAGAAAACTTCAGGCTAAAATAGAGTTTATGAAAAATAGCACAAGTTACAAAGTTACTGATACTGAGGTAGAATCTCTTGATAGCTTACACTCGGATTTCGGATTATAGGTTCCCGACCTATCTATGTGGTACTTATTAGGTAGTACATAATGAAATAGTAATATAATAAATTAATGCTAAATTATGAGCGGAAGGTTGTTGAATAATCGAGTAAATCGATTGATCAGAGTTTGTCAGGGACGGTTGGAGACGTTTCTGGCACCCATTGGAGCGAATCGATAATTAATGGGACGATAGGTGATACAGGTGCTATATAGAGCTCAGCTCTTCAACTGATCAACCCTGAAATCCTAATGGTATTGTACTTCGACAGTCAGCTATCAGAACCAGTCCTTTGAAAACAAATGATATGGGTAATCGTGGGTTCGGGTTAAGGATTGGAGGGAGGGTAAAGAGAGGTTGGGAAACGTCAAACTGAGTTAAAACCGTGAGTAAATCTATTCTTGTAAATAAAATAAAATAAATAAAATAAACGAATCACTGTAAGCCATAGTTTCAGCCAAACGCGCGCCGAACGGTTCTCACGCTGCCAATTGGTAGATACTTATCGAGTTACCTTTGCTGATCGGTGAAGATTTATCAGTAAACAAAGTAAACATCAGCCAAACACATAACGTTCTGGGTAGTAATATTGAATAACTCCTACGAGGATGGTCATCAATTTAGCAAAACGACTTTTCATACCAAATGTGCCTGTACAAATTTCTAGGAATACATAAGAAATATATAGGAAAAGAGTTGTGGGTTTTGGATGGAAATGCTCGATATTCGATCTTTTATGCCATACCTATATATCAACACATCTGAACTAGACTATGAACCGCCGTAGACGAAATCCATCTGTCGACCACAAATATCTAGCCGGCCCGATTGGTTGTCTTTCGTCCGTCCACATAGAATCACCTACAAAGTCGAAGACAGCACAGCCGTAGACCAGCCAGTATGGCGACGCCTACATAACCCGCAGCAGCCACCCAACAGTTGTAGGCATTTTGTTGGTAGATACTAAAACAAGCATTTTTTTTTTCAAAAATTGCTTAATCAAATATCTAATTGGTAAGTAGCTGAAAATAGCCGAATGATAAACGACAGATTTTCCTTCCAATGTACGTCTGCTCTATGATCAATTAAAAATCGTAGGAAACTTTAGATTTTCGAATTTTGCAATTTTCTCATTTCAGAAAAGTCTGCAACCTATTAATCGGCCCTTTAGATATCAAAAACCTGATCGGCACCTAACAAACCCTCAATGTAGCACCCATAAAAACTTTTTTGAAGGAAAGTTCATCATTCAAGCCACCCTATAGACGATGAACCGTTCAGATTAACAAAGACTTAGAAAAAGAAATGATCACGATTCTACTCAGAAAAGGCTGAACACAGAACTCACTTCACAAGTTCCTTCTGACGACAATTCCAATCAGTGATGAGACATTTAGATAAGTCCTCTTTGGGCATGTTTTCAAAAAGACCCACTGACTGATTGTAGTACAACCCGCCAAGGATTCCCTGTAAAAGGCTCCTCTATTTGGATTCAAGGAAGAAAACGAGCAAATAGTTTTGGAGAATTAAAGCTCGGAGTAGTTGACATACCAGGAATATAATACCCCAAAGGCTTATGAATATCAGAAACGACATACATATCGGACCGCAGGCCATCTCCTGAAAATAGGTTTCCTAGATTTGATGAGCACCTATTTAGGCGAATGTAAAATTTTCACATCCTGGAGAGAGTCAACATGAAATTATTTCGAAAATCAAATCCAACCTGCTTAATACACGTATCAGCTGCATTCAGGGCCCCCAAGGACTTGAGGGGTATGCACAAGGTGGCTCACTTGCGCTTACTACTTGAGATCTATTGGGCCTCACCTTCAAATTTTGAGGAGTTGTAAGTTGTCACAAGAGTTGTAGCCCTTCGCTACGTGTCAACAAATCTCATTTGTTCTCTTTATATCACACTTGGAATATAGTAAAACACCGATGCTTCGAAGGAACGGTTCAAGAACGAATACAAGTGAAACTTGTAAAGCGAAGCTATAAATTTTTGCGCTTGGTTTACGGAGAAATAGCACTTTTTGGAGTTTCAGCTTGAGGTTCTCTAAGAATGGGCCTCATTGTCAGTGTGATTCAGAAGCGAGAGGGAACATAGAAGGGAGACAAATCGGATAGACACCCAAAGTTTCAGCGGTATATGTGAAATTATCGACCATCCAAATCCCTGGTTACCAAACTCACATAACCAATTCAAAATTCACGAAATTTGCACTCGAAGTAACTCGAGAATTCCCATACCGTTCAAAGGCGTCAAGATGAAACCTTATCCAATCTGCCGAATACACAGTCTTCCTTCACGTTCGGGGAGACCGAGGACCTGGGTGACTGCATAAAGTACTTCATAGAATTATAAATTATACCTATCAGTTGAGTTCCCTCAAATCTGATCCACACTTGTCAATTAATTAGGATAGGTGAGTGGAATACGTAGAAGGACTCAAATAGGTGAGCTGGATTGGGGTACTCCTTCATTACGACGGAGTTGGTTTTGTCATAAAAAAAATAAACAAAAGAAACGGAGGGGCATGAAGAAAGCCTAACTACTCAAAGTGTCGATCTAATCAGTCTTTTGTCTTTCCCGTAAAGAGCATTGTCCGGAGGTCCTGTCACGATTGCAGGCATCTTCTTCTTATCTTGGTACGGCAGGCAATGGGACTCTTATCAGAAATACCACACATTTTATTTTCTTTTGTCGGCTGGCGTAAGTGGAAGGTGGCTGTCCGTAAACAACATGCACCAACAACTTATAAACGTAACCTAGAAAACTAATCGGTTTCCTACTACTGCTTGAAAAGGAGTATGAAATGAAGGCAAATCCGGAATTCCCCTTTGAGTCATAAACACCTCCTCAACAGTTTCTTTGTTCCTTTTATAATTGACAAGAAATACAGAATTCTGTGAACAAATTTGTTCTAAGTTTTGCTCTGAGACGGGCGTTAGGAACGATTTTGGGTAATCGATTCGCCGCACGCGGCTGTCGCGGACCACATTTTCGCCGTTATTACAGCTCTAGCGTTCTTCATACAGCTCAATCGATATGCGATCATTATTTTATGCATAATTCTACTATTAGTACTTTTGTTCTTGTATTTCTTACCCACTGCTGCATCCGGCTACATTCCGGCGACGCCCCTCTTACCGCGACGCGACCATTTCATTCCTAACGCACCACACCCGGTAAGAAGTTGAGCCTTCCAATAAATAGATGACAAATTATGCGCAACTACCATTCTTAATGGAAGGCGGATGCATGGCGTAAACTTTTCACGAGGGTTTCACGAATCATGCACCCAATTCCTCAGCTTCTTCGACT
>UZAF01019059.1:2721-24962 GCA_900617895.1 Haemonchus placei
CTCAAAACATTCAAAATTTACGATAGTGGTGTTAGTTGCTAGATTGCTACACTAGTGTTTCCAAATCCCAAAATATAAAAGGCAGCCCTCGTATAAGTAAATAAGTATATACCAGTACATAAAAACAGAAAACAAACATAATTAAAGCAGCAAGGTAACGGTCATATTCCCTAATTATTGAAAAAGAAGACATCACCAGTCAATAGAAGGTTGGGGCAGATAGCGGAACTGCAACTGATATATAGCACACGAAGAACATGACGAGGGTCTCAGCCATGTTTGAGGCTGAATAAAATGCGATTTTAAAAACACCATGTGATTTTAGTAGATCTTTTACTGAACAACCCTTCAGAATCTTTCCAACCTCTTTGAAAATCTGTAGAGGTAGAGAGATCACCGAGCAAAAACTTAGTTGAGCCCTATATGAAACAGATGGGACAGTCAGCTATTAGGTTGATGCATAAGTTCTTTCCCCCGACTTTTTTATAAATATCTCAATAGCGAACCAGCCTGAAGATTAGAGGTATGCACCATTACCATCCACTGCTCGACGCCAACGCTCAGGCAGCTTGTCGATTCCGTCCTCCCAGAGGGACGGGGCAGGAACTTGAAGAAGTCGACTTGAGTGCCTCTCTGAACTTATCTTTCTGTGTCGAACTGTGAACTTTCGAACGGCGCTTTGACCTGCATATGCATGGTGGGCAAGTGATAGCCAGTACGATGAAAGAGTATCATGCTTACTCCACGCACACGTGATGGCCAACTACCAACATCCATGCAAACGAAGTGCGAGAGGTTTAAAAGCGGTTTAAGAAATATATGCGCCAAACTCAAAAATCAAACGGTCAGTCCCATAACACTGATACCGACATACATATGTAGTGCCCTTTCTTTCTTGGTATAGCCGCCTCTCTTCGACTCTCTGATCCAACTGCGAACCAATGTTTCATAAGGGAAAGAGTAGGTCTCCAAGAAGATGTCTTTCGAAGAAATCTGACCATCGATCTGGTGCTCGGAAAAAAGCGAGGGTTCGAGTCGGACGGCGGAAGCTTTGCCCTCATGGTCGTTTTGAGGATCTGATCTTTGTTCCTAGAAAAAAGGAGCTTTCCCATTTTATCTATAAAATTCTACAGATATGGTGGATGCTCTGAATGTCAATGAGCAATCGTTGATAACAATCCAATCTTTGGGCAGCAATCAGCGCCGTCGTGCTAAGGCGAACAGCCCCATGCATGACGTGCAAGCTTACATATCGATTACTTTTTCAGTTCTCTGCAGCGAAGGAAAGGCAGAATCCCACTGAGGAGCAGAACGTGTTCACCCACTCGTTCACCATGGTGTACGGCTGTTCAGATGACACTGGCCGCCCGAAGTCCTAAGTGAGTCAGTGTTTGCATTATTGTGTGCTGATTTTATGGTCACACTGACGCATTCTGCCCATCACAGGGCGCTTCTCAGCCTTATCAAATAATCGCTTCAACCCTCCCTCTCACACACCTGCTTGGCAACAGTTCATATCAGCTTTTTTACGTGCAACTGATTTCTTTAACTGTTTTTGGCTTCGGCTTCATTCTTTTCCGTAGTCTCTACAAATTCGAAGTGGCTGTGACGCGTTTTAAGCCTGAACATCAATATGAACCGAACTATAAACAACGCCTAGCCCTACTCTTTCACAACAGTGCATATTCGGGTCATCATGCCAAACGGATGAATCCAGACAAACAAGAGTTAGTTGTGAAATAGAAACTGAAAAAAGGCATAAGAGATATAATGGGGGTGTGAAAAAACGGTGAAATTTAAAAAAACGGTATTCAGGTACGAGTTCAATCTCCTTCCAACCAGACGGACCTCCCTTTGGAGATACATATGTATTCGGTACGGTTTTTACAACGCGAACTGTGGGGCTCCCGCTAGATATAAGAAGTGTCCTCAAGCACTATCACAGACCTAAAGACGTAACTAGCTTGAATGCTTGTCCTTTATGTTTAAATGAGCTGAGCTCGAAATTTCTGCTCCCTTTTCCTACCTTTGTTAAGTTTAGCCAGGCCGAAATCGAAACTTGATGGAGACCGCTGCAAAATGCGATTGATGGACGCGTGTTGTCCCACAATATTCGTTTTTGTCTGATTTCTATTTGACAATGAAGCCGTTCAGTTTGCTATTTACGCCGCCTGCCAACTGGGACTGAGCAATGTCAAATTTCCGTTGCCTCCGACTCCGCCTTTCACTTCCATTTACTTGAACTTTGTGAGAGTTTAATTGCTTAATCTGATGTTGGGGTTGAGATAGGGCGGGGAAGAGGAGGAAGAGCAAACATCGAAAATCTCAACAACAGATACGATGCCGGAAGTCGTACTAATTTTTACCGTCCATGTGAGATCTCCAATTCTCTGAACATCTTGTCAANTGAAGCCGTTCCGTTTGCAATTTACGCCGCCTGCCAACTCGGACTAAGCAATGTCAAATTTCCGTTGCCTCCGACTCCGCCGTTCACTTCCATTTACTTGAACTTTGTGAGAGTTTAATTGCTTAATCTGATGTTGGGGGTGAGATAGGGCGGGGAAGAGGAGGAAGAGCAAACATCGAAAATCTCAACAACAGATACGACGACGAGAGTCGTTCTAATTTCTACCTTTCGTGTGAGATATTCTATGTTCTAAACGTCTTGTAAATTTGACAAAAAGGTTATCACATTGTGTATTACTTCATTCGGATCAGTTCAATTCCGTCAAAAAAATTCCCTAATAGCCATTCTAGTGATGTCAGGCAGGTGACAGTCGGCAATTGACATGAACCACCAAACTTAAGTGCCCTGTTTTTGAGTTATTGGCGACAACAGGTGTCATTGCAAGTCGCTTACTTGGTTTTTGCTCTCTGACATCATAGAAATTGATCTTATCCTCCCATCAACCACATTCTGCTACTCTCTGGATTCAGCTTGAGCGATGTTAGTTGGTGATAAATGGCATTGTTACTCATCAGGAAGAATACCGTCCAGAGATTTGCCTTTCTGCCTATCTAAATGCGCTGTAATTTTTAATAAGTAACGAAATGATTTTTGAAGGTATTCCTTCGACTTGTTAATCTCTATCGGTGCCCCTAAAGGCACGCAGTTGAAGTTGAAGCCTTGAAAGGTTTGGCTGGAGATGAAGACACGTTGAGGAAGCATAAAATTGAATCAGGGGAGGTAATGGTAGAGGCGATTTTTTTTCGTTTGGCTCCTCAAGAGCGTCGATATTATGGCACGCCTGAAGCTTGGCTTTTTCGAAGGCATCCAACGCTTCTTTCTCGAACTCGAGTAACTGGTAGATAAAAGAAAACGCGACTTTCATAGCGATTCACAGCAATAAATCTTTGCATTTCTTCATCTGCTATTCATTGAACTATTTTATAATCATAGCCCTAAAAAACGAGTCGATTGTAGCTAGTTGTATGTGCGAACGTGTGATCGTCAGTGTCCTCTTGAATAGATGCCTAATGTGGAGCCCATCGCACGTCCATGATTTATGCAATCTGCATTTCCTTTCTCTATTTATCATCCACGAGCCGGAACCATTCCTTTTCCCACGGAGAAACTCGAGATTTTTTTCCTACGCACTCTGTCTCTTGTCTTTTGTGACTGACTGTGAGTGTTACCTTCTCATCATGTCTTTGTTCTTTTGCAACAGAAAGAAAAAAAAGTTTCCTTCAGTGCGTTATCTTATTTTTCCCCCCACGTCCTTGCTAATCTTCCAAAGGCGGTGATTCTAACACTTCTGGACTATTGGCATCACTCACCCAAAAAGTTTTTGCGAAGAGCTTAACTTGACTTCGTATTGCTGTCTATAAGAAATACTTCCAGGAGGTCTGAATGCGTCTAAGCCCTACATAATAAGTGTTGGCTTTAGGGTTGTGTTTGAGGTGCGTGCTGGATGGGACCACCAAAGCCATTTCCATTGTTCCGTGAGGTTGAGTGAGGGTAAAGGACCCTCTAATCGTCAAATTCTAAATGTGACCATTGCTGTACTATAGCACCTTAGAAGTTTCTACACCTCGAAGTGAAAACGGAGAATGAACTGCTGAAAAAGGAATTCAATCTTGAACAATTCCCAATTATTCTTGCTACGTCTAAAGAAAGAAAATCCAGTAACACTAGTTTTATTGCCTGCTGATCTAACCATTTGGGATACGTCATGTCTTCTACTTTCGCATACAGCCAATAACACTGGCCACCCGGTGCGCAGGTCACAAATTCCGCATCTCCTCATTTTCAGGACCGTTCAAAGGCGCAGTTCACGATAATTTTGAAGTTCCCCTTTCAGGGTGAAAAGCGAAAATGTTCATGTAGAGGAGCACATCTATGGCTAAAAAACGAAAAAAATCCGCCTAATCCAAGGCTTTTTAAAAGTAGCGGAAATGGAGGTTTTCATCATCGTGACGGGAGTGGCGTGAAAGGCTATTTGGACGAGATTTAACTTGCTCCCATTGCTTAAAGAGATGACTATATCAAGCCGAAATTATCCGGGACTGCCTTTCACTGTCGCCATGGGTCATGAAAGAAGTCAGAAGTTCCTACTTGGGAATCCCTTGAGATAGTGCATCCTCTATAAAGCCGTTGAAATTCGTCCACTATGGGTGTGGCATCCATACTCTCCTGGTACTTATTGTACCCCACCCAGGTAGTTTTATAACGGCAGGTATGGTACAAGAGGTGCCTCGAATTCATACTATAGGGAAATTTCAGAAACCATTTTTATCTTGAGCTGTGCCTTTAAGGGGCAATCAAATTTTTGAGACCTCACTGTCTGCTAATCAATAGCAATTAACTTCCTGAAAATCCCTTTAGGCCGTTTCAACTTAGTTCAAGGTCACCATCGCTGTCTCAAAACGTTCGTCTCGTGCTCGTCTTCTCGTTAGGTTCATGGTGTCTATAAAGACATTTGACTCCAAATTCACCATTTATTTTGTGCGCCATCACATTATAATTGGATTTCCCGTCGCTTTTCATTCGTCAAGTCTTTTGAGTTTGAATATTTGGTTATCCTTTTCTGTTTTTATCGCACCTTGCATCTGAAGCCTGGGCATGGGAAAATACATGAGTTGTTGACGACCATGGAGGTCTAATTAGTAATCAATCGAAGGCCAAGTTGTTGTACAAGGGTACCAACATTGTTTTTTCTCCATATGAATTATCTAGGCCCGTCCAGTCCATTTTTAAGACCGTAAGCTGATCCGAGAGCTTTCAAAGCTGTATTACCGTGAGAGTTGTTTTTCGATAGTACGTCACATTGTCACATTTTTTGAAGTTAATTACAGATTTCGTTGCTTCTCGAAAAGTTTCTTAACTTGATAGCGAGGGAAGCAGGCGCTTTCCCTTGAATGTCTTGACAGCCCATGTTCCCTGGAGGGCCAAATCTATTGCGTGTTTGTTTTCCTCTACACACATCCTACTAGAATCGCATTTTGTTTTGTCTATTGCTTAGTGCTCGCGCGTTACCCCAGGAATGGGTGGGTTTCGCCTTCTTGGTGCATGCCAGTCTTCCGCGTATAAAAGTCTAACCGATGTTTTTTATTCCCTACGAGTACCTCATTTAAAACGAAACTCAACTGCTGGGGTAGAATCGGTCCTGCCGAAGGTTTCACTTTGAATCATAGACCGGAAGAGCATCCACCTCAGTGGGATGGCTTGCTAATCTTCGTTTGTGAAGAAACCGTGATAAAGCATCTATTATTTGAGCGCTCCTGGAACGGTCGGCCCTACCACCAGCCTGGCTGCAAGGGTTATGTCCCTATGAATAACTTGTCTCTGGTATGTAAAAGGTTCTATTCGGTATCACTGTGAGGAACAGTGGACCGTCAAAGTTACAGTTTCAAAATTTCCACAGGAGCAACCACTGAACCGCAATGGCGAAAGCGCTAGAGAAGTTTGTTCGAATAATGTTGCTAAGACATGGTCGTCAGATGGTAGTCAGGAAGGAAAATCCAAGGGGTGGGGTCTTTAATAGGCTCTTCGTCCACGTTGGTATAGTAGTAGTTCATTTATAAGAATTTAGCTGGCTGTGAGAAGGATTTTTGTATAAGCGAATTTGAATTTTCAATTTTTTCCACATTGAACATTCTGTGCTTAGAGCAGCGTTTTCAGGAAATGCGTGACCCTTATTTTGGAAATTCATTCCTCATCCCGAATTCCATCTATGAAAACAACTAAAAGTGTATTTGTTTTAATGTTAATGCCAATCAATTGCAAAGAATCCTTGAACGGGAGGAACGAGCCAACGGTGAAAACTTGACCGTTCACCTTCCAAAAGTGATGAAGATAGACGAATGTACCATCAGAATAAGTACGATAGCACATCTAAATGTTATGTGATTGGTAGGGTTGTGGTGGTGTGCGGATAGAGCAAAGGTGTAGTGGCAAGTGGCGCACTATCGCACAGACGGTCCTGGGTTTGAATCCCAGACCAATGTCCGCCTGGATCAGGGTCGGGGTTAAACTAGTTGGTACCAGACTCATATGTAAGGA
The DNA here is from genome assembly GCA_900617895.1 of Haemonchus placei. Classification (NCBI taxonomy): domain Eukaryota; kingdom Metazoa; phylum Nematoda; class Chromadorea; order Rhabditida; family Trichostrongylidae; genus Haemonchus; species Haemonchus placei. The sequence continues at coordinate 9,224 of UZAF01019059.1, forward strand.
TAAAACACTGACTTATACATCGGCTGGCCAGCTCGATTCATTGCTTAGGCCATATGCCACAGTGGTCCCGCATTAAATACGCCATTACGATTCTGAATAAAAGTCGAATGCGGGGCGCATCCTTGAAGCGGGATTGATCAAAGGCTTTATCCTTTCTCCTTTTTTTACTTTTATTGCGAGCGTCATTGACCATGTCTGAACAATCCCGAACTAGCTTTTATATGGCTGTGCTTTGCAGTAGCATGTAGCTCATATAGGCTTCAATGTACACTTTGGAGTGCAATATAAGTGTATCGTGGTCGTCTCCGTGTCCCAACTATGGAGACTTCTGCATCGCTCTCAGGAGTGCTTTTGAGCCAGCGTNCGAAACCTACAGATTCCTCCTAATGGAAAATTTCGAAAACTACTTTATGAGCTCTCCGCAGTAATCGGTTTTTACCGCTTCGAAACCATCACTTCAAGAAATTTTTCTTTCAATGGTGCTCTACAATATCACTTTGAAAATCGTATTCATTTTCTCGAATCCACAGTCTTTGACAAATGATGTATAAGCGTTAGACTCAGTGGGGAGAAATGTCTGGTGGTTGACTTTAAACTGACTACAAACGGTTAGTTGTGGGTTGATAGCCTATTACTGATACTTGCAAACCTGGTAGTATCACTGTGATTGAAGCAATGCCGTCAAGTCATAGCTCACCAAAGCCTCAGGTGCATACCCTATCCCCGATCTAAAAATCTACCTCAAAAGCGGAGCTTCCAAAGCCTTCTTAACCAAGCAACAATTGACCACTTCCACTTCTATGTTACACCTGAATCGAATTACCGCGTACTAATGGAAACCAGGCGAACATTGAGAAATAAAGGTGGATGTGAAAGGATTTGGCATTGAGTAACACTTTCCCACGAGCCAATCCTGTTTACGTCTTGAGCACTCGATTGGATAACTTCTTCACATAGTTTACCATTTGAATCGTTGTTATCTGGGGTCTAGGTGAGCTTTTGCCGGAGAGCGAATGTTCACAGTTACCAAAAAAGAGCAGGACTACTTTTACGTCGAGCTGTGACAAGCGACTGTGACAACTTTCTTCCGTACTACACACAAAGATAATTGAAAATGGAAGTTGATCTTGTGGCTTTCAGGTATTCTTTGGAATAAGGGATTTGAAATTTCTGAGCATCTTATCAGAAAAAAATTTGTCTAACAAGGGATTCAGGGTGCAACTCTTCCCCGGGCAAGATGGTCCCCTGCGTTTCGCTGAGAATTCTCATATGCTGCGGCGCATACGGGTGTTTTCGTGCTTTTGAAGATACGGGAGAGGAGGCTTGTGACATAAGTTGCACTAGCAGGGCTCGTTTTTCCCTTTCCCGTCAACAGCTCTTCGTTTCCCTTCTATTATGTCGTTTCCACTCGGTAATTTGAGCCTCATTTTCTGAAAGCAATCGATGGAACGAGGCTTCAGCATCAGTGTTTCTGACAGCTTTGTATTTCGATTCAAACTGGTTCCTTTTTAGTCGTATAGATTTCTATTTTAAATACCCTATAGCTCATAGTATTATACGGCTTAATCATCATTTTTTTTTCCGACAAAGCGTTGGGATCGAAATGGCGCAGCACTCAGGATTAATATGAACTTTTCTTGGAATGTGCAGACCTCGTTATGGATAGACCATTTTTTGAGAGTGCGGGGCCGTTGGAGGGTGTCCATTTGAAGAACGTGGCTTTTCTAGAGATTTTAGTTGATGATACCTATTCTTCAGTATCAGTTTTTTGCCATTTGCAGGCACTGACCACTCATTCTAACCAACGGTGCGATCTAGCTCATTTAAGAATTCGATACAACATTCGTTGGAAGTGAATAGACTGGAGGGGTCCGTGTTTTCTTCCGCACGATTACTAACAGGCGAAAGAAGGCCAAAAGTGAGAGGAAGAAGTCCATTCACGTGAAACTATGCCTCGATTGACCGCTTTGTCTCCAAATTTTTGCAACTAACTAACTCATTATCATTAACATTATGTGATTTATCAACCCAAGTTGACCTTACCCAGCTTGAGATATTAAGGCCACAGCATTGAGCGGTGCTCGTTACCCATTCCAGACACTGCAGTTAGAGTTATAGTTATTGTATGAGAAAAGAAAAGAGAATTCAAAAAGATGTGTGCGACAACCAAGTAATAACTCTTTGAGCATATGTATATAAGTATAACAAATATGTTTCACGAGCAGTTCAAGTTCTTTTTCAATACGTTTCTCTTATGATTGAAAGTCGAATTCCTAATATTCGTGAAGTGAGTTCATTCCATCTGGCCGAGCCTCGAGAAGGTTTGGAAGTCAGAAAAGTTGGACAGGCAGTTGTTGACAAGACCATATTTCTCATCTCACCATTGTCTTACCTAGCAATATTACCAAATATCATTGCCATTTGATAGCGCTCACTCAAAGTAGATCTCATGATAACTCACGCTGTTATATTGCATCAAAAAAAAAAGAAATCGACGGTGATGATCAACTCTCCAGCTCCAGAAGAAATTTGAAAACCGTTCACTATCTGGGTTGCCACTTGTTTACAACTCATTATGTTTGATGACCATCGGCTTCCCTCTGTTGACGCCATGCTCATTTTCTTCGGGGTTCTGGTTTATATCGCCATTATTCATCTCAAGCACTTTTTTAACATAGTAGCAGTCGAGTGAGAGATGGGACCCATAGTAGAGTGGGTGGAGCTCCTACGACAGAACAAAGCTGATATGCCCTTGTTTATAAAATTTTAGCTTTGAAATGATAATCAATCATGGAAAGTGAAAAGCTGCACTATCGTACACAATAACTTTATTGCTACGTCAATAGACTTCTAGTCGTGCTACCTGCTGATTTTATCTTCTCTCCTGACTGTGAGACTCCTGAGAAGAGACCTGGGACTAGGGATTTCGCTCGCTTTTTTCAGACACGTCCAAAGGTTCATGAAAGAAATTGGTTTACGAGCTCGTCAAATTTTTTTTTTGCCAAAATGCCCCATCCAAGATGTGCATGTGCTGTAACTCAGTTTTCTTACTGCGCTATAAGGTGCTGCACTTTGGAAACATGCGATGAAGCTTAAAGATACTTAGGCTATTAGGAAGATGAACGAACCGCGACGTTTTCCAATTGATATTAAACTGGTAGTAAGAAGAACCGTGGATAAAAGGAATTCTAAAAACCTTAATTATGCTACCCAAAACTTATACAGTGTTGGTGGCGGAAATTGCAAAATATTCGCAACACTCGACAATTTTCACTCTTGCTGTGATAATGATACATTGCCCGAATTAATTCGTCCCATTTACATTGTAATCAGCGAAGCGCATTCATTTTCCGCTATGGTAGTCAATATCTATCGTCGGGAAGTTGCATTGATTGTGTGTTTCAAAGTGGGAAGGCGATTCGCCAATTCGTCTAATGTAAAATACAGTCATTAGGAGAGAGAATTCGCTAATTCTGGGGAATTAGGGTCCGGCTGGAACCACCAGGAGTCCGACTAGAGCCTAGGTTAACATTTCGCTCTCGGAACCCAGTTATCAACGGTGGACACGTACATATGTATTAGGCGAATGGTGTTGAGACATCTAAACACGCAGTGTGCATGGTGCAAACGATCGTAGGACTGTATATACACAATTTCGCGATGCTCCAATAAACAATGCACCGCTAGAGTTTGTCACTTTTACTCGATCCTCAGTGACACTGTAGTAGAAGCGATAGTATGTTCATTGATATAAATATTTGAATCTTTTGCAGAAATGGTTCAGATTTGCTAGAAGGATGTTTGATACCATTTTGTTTCAGGTGATGTTTTCGGATACGAAGCGATATCGCACTCACTATAGGGCTCAGTTCAATCAGGTACGGTCTTAGTTCACTAACCAGGCGCTCCATGCGCGGTCGTACTTTGCAGAGCGACGTGGGTCACTCTTTTCATTCTTCACTTTCTTCATTAAACCTTGGCTTCTAGTTGAAATCCTCATCAGACGGAGAGTATGCCATTCCACTGGATGTGTTGCGAACACGACTACGGAAGCAGAGATCAACCATCAAACTACGAGATGACCAGATCGAGGCGCTGCTCAGGGAAGCCGACAAAAATGGTGATGAGCGTATTACGGTCGAGGAATTTGAGGAGCTGGTGGGTTATAAGAACGATTCCTTATGAGTTGGGAGTTCGTTAAGCAGTAACATATTGCAGGTGACTTCGAGAGAGGCTCAGTCGTCCCAAGTGAAGCGGGCTCTCTATGCGATTGCCGACCAGGTGATCACCCCTCAGCAACGGATAGAAGTGCACTCATATATAGACGAATACACCTGTTGCCCTCCTCCACTGTTTATACTCCTCATAACCATCATTGAGGTAAGTTTGTATTGATAGCAGGTCGTGAGTGGGGGACCACCTACATGAAGCACTATAGCTACCCGCCCGTGTTTCTTAATAGGCAAAGATCCCTTTTCTTAAATTCATAACACCTATAATGCCCTTTTAAGATTGCGGTCTTCTTCTACTACTACTGGACGGAACCACTAGCAGCCGGCGAAGATATCTTCACGTTTTGCGCTGGCTGCTATGTCGACAATCATGTGGGCCCTCTACTCTTCGCCCCCAAGCTGCGAGCACAAGTATGGCGTTTTCTCAGCTACGCACTTCTCCATGCTGGGTAAGTGAACAGGCTTCTCCGAGTGATCGGAAGAAGTTGAAGCGTCATGATTTAGGCTCATCCATCTAGTCGGTAACATGACGGTCCAGATCGTGATAGGTGTGCCTCTCGAAATAGTTCACAAACCTTGGCGAATAGGCCCACTTTATTTGATGGCAGTGCTGACAGGTAGGAATCGTAGATTAGAAACCTTAACATCTTCTCCTCACATCTTACATCTTTCTTAGGCGCTCTTCTCCAGTACACCCTCGACCCAAAAGTGTATGTGGTGGGTGCCTCAGCAGGAGTGTATGCACTGCTCACTGCTCATCTTGCGAATATCTTTCTCGTGAGTCTGGTCACACTGGGTCGCATTCCCTCTCGCCTAACGGCGCCGTTTTTTAGAATTGGGCCGAAATGCCCTACCGATGGGTACGGTTGGGACTGATCTCGATTTTTCTCGTGTTCGACATCGCAACTGCCATATTTCGTCGCATCTGTTCAGATGAATGTGACACGGTGTGGTTGGTCTGGCTTCAGATTGGTATTCCTTGAACGAAATACGATGGTTTAGGTGTCACATTCCGCCCATATCGCAGGCGGCATTACTGGATTCTGCTTTGGCGTGGTAATCCTCTACAATATCGTGGTTCGTTTTTTTCTGAGAATAAAAAATCTTTGTAATTCCTACCCCGGAAGTACCGGAAGTTCATACCATTCCAGTACATTCGATAGTTTATGCTCACTTAAATTCGTCATTTTCAGGAGCGTCCATGGGAGAGAATCATCAAGCACGTCTGCATTTCCCTCTACGTTGCATTTGTTGCTTTCACCATTGCTCTGACTATCTTCCAACAGCCTGAATCTTCTGCACTTTGGGAATCGAGCAAGTGTACACAACAAGCTTGGCTCCGTGCGGCACTACTCTGATTGTTTTGGAACCCAATTTGATTGAACTGTCTTTGACCACCTCAAAATGACCTCCTGTGATCCTGTACTCGAACTCAACACATTGATCTGCATTCTACTACTTCGAACGCCTACCAGTTGCTATGCCAGCTTTCTGTGATCTCTTAACGCCTTTTTTCTATTGCATATCGCTGATTAAAGTTAAATTATTACTATTTCTGATACAAATTAAGACAAATCGAAGCTTCTAACACAGAGATCTGATTGATGGCGACGATGGCCTATGAAACGTTGCCGTTGAAGTGGATGGGTCCTCGCGTATGAACGGGTCCGGGAACTTCTCCCCTAACACGGCGTCGCACACGCCGCACCCACCGCCTATCGCAGGATTGCGATGAAAGATTGGAGCGCGCAATTTGTGAGGTAGGGAGTCCTTTAATCATTTGAATTGGCTGGTCGCTCCCTTCAATTTCAATGCGGTATTGATCGTCGTTTATATAAGAGGAGTCATTTTAATTAATCAAGTCCAATAAACATGAAAACTAAAAAGAAACAGAGGAAAAAACGATAAAGTCCAATGAAAAAGCAAGCCAGTCAAGGAAAAATATCGCGTCCTATCGATTTTCGGGAGGCGGGGTGAGTACGGTAATTGCATTGACATTTGCCGCATGCCGCAAGGGAGAATGCCGCGATAGGGGAGAAGTTCCGTTACCCCGTATGAACAGCTGAGGTAGTGAAATATATGTTAACCATGGCCGGGCATTCCTTCAGTTGGTGTCTCGCTTAAGTTGGAATCCTACTAATCCTGTGTCTGCGATTTCGATACATAGTGAATGCTTTTTCATGCCTTGAGGGTGGGATCGTCATGTTTGTGGTCCATGAGCCACGGTCTATTTTGAATGACGGGTGTACACACTACAATGGAACTTTCTGTTTGCCCTGGACTTACAACAAGTCCTTTTCCTTCAGAGATTCAGAAGAGTTCTGGTACATGTTGTTGTGATTCAGAACGAATAACATCTTGGTTCAGAAGTTATATTCACTGCTGCTTTTTGGTGATACTAAACTGTTTAATCGATTTACTGAAGAATCCAGAAAAGCTTAGTTTGCTCAGTTTCTGTAGAGGCATAGGGCTACAACAGTGTTCTGCTTTCTCTCCTTGATGACGCCATTGCATCCAAACTGAGCACCTTTTCTCAATTCAGCTACCTAAAAGAATATGACTTGGATCACATTTGAGAAGCACAGTCATTTTGAGTGAATGGTAAAAGTTGCGCTGAAGAATTTACTACGAGGAGCCAGTATTTTTTCATCCAAGGAGCTAGGGTGATATTTGGGAGGGGCTAGAGGATTGGATAAATAAGGTTTTGTTATCAGTTCCCGTCCCGATCGACTCTTTGCTAAACTGGTTAGGTACGGGAATGTATGAGTAACCTCGAAGAGAGGGGCGTGCTAGAGGGAGTAACGCCGTGCTCAAAGAATGCTTTACATGGATTGAATGAGGAAACGGATTTTTCATAGACCTTAGCATGTAGATTAATGAAAAAATCCTAGTGAACTGAACCGGAGAAAGAAAGGCAACCACTCCATAGAGAACGTTTGAAATCGTAAATTGTGACTTACAACAATCCACAACTATTTCCTGCACGCCTTCAACCACGCCTACCTGTAACATATGGCACGAGGTGCAATCGAGAAAACTGTCTTCTGCGAGGTATAGAAAGAGGACGATGGGAACAGCCGACCATTGGCACCCCTTCCGAGTAGCTTTAACGCACCTCTTCTTTCTTTCCTTCGACGAGTTTTTTGAAAAGATCTATCATTCTGATTCCGATTGGGGTTGGATCGGTCTTTGAGAATGCCCTGAGTGATTAAACTACATCTGCAACAAGCAGAGGAATATGAACAAGAAGAAAAAGGAGATAAAAACTAAGGACCAACTCTTTGCCTTTGATCTTCAGAACAGCGTTGGCCTTTTCAGGTGACCGTAGAGCTTCCAATGCTTCTTTGACCATTGCTTCGCTCCATTCCTGTACATCAATTTCTAATAGATGACCTGTTTAGCTTAGCTTACTGAAAACTTCACCAAATTTTCGTTATAACCCAAGCTGACTTCCATGAGCGCTTCTAACGCCACCGGTGGCAAGGTCTTCTCTGTGCCTGAAAAGGTTCTCTCTTGAGATTAGAGAGGTTTCAAGTTTTCATGCTGACGAAAGGCCCACCATGTAGAAGATGAGGCACGTCCTTCAATGAAAGCACTCACTTCGAGCAGTGGCAAATGCTATGATGGAAATCAAAACTGCAAGCGAAAATGGCATACCGAAGTCAATGATTCTCCCAACCATCTCTTCTATTTATATGGGATGAGAATGACGTAGTTTGGCTGCACCTGCTCGTACAGAAAATGTAATGTCGTTTTCTTTTTTGGCGTTAGCGCAGCCTTTGTCCAAGCAAACACTTCGCAGTCGTGCTCGCCACGGCAGTGCTCCTGTCATTTCATCACTGCCATGATTAGATGGAACTTCGATTACGAGAGATATTCGTACAGAAAGCGAAGGCAGAAGAGATATCACTGTCGTAACCTGAATCCGATTTTTCCATTACTTCGAACATTTCCTTAACTTTTTTTACAGATAAATAAATAGTAAATAGAGCATCTCCAGGAAACTCCTCTACCAGCCCCAACAACTAGTGATAGATCGGACTTAGGCAAACGAAGACTTTCGAACTACTTCCAAAATCACTTACCTCATCGGCTGTGCTGGTGCCGCAAGCCAGTGCTGGAAGCAAATGCTCACTAGTGAGAGCATGGAGTAGAAAGAAGGGTCACATACTGCTGGCTACTACAAATACGAGGGCTGCCTTTTATATTTTGAGATTTGGCAACACTAGTGTAGCAATCTAGCAACTGACATCACTATCGTAAAGATTGACTATTTTGAGGATAAGTTGCGAAATTTGAGCGCGATTTGTGCTGTTTACACTAAGTTATAAGGTTTTGTTTGGGCCAAGTTATGGGGTTGAATCGTGAGCATTTTTGCGCGATGATTTTCTACAACTTTCGACGTGGACTAACTCAACAGCAATGCATGGATGAACTTACTTCAATTTTTGGAGATGAAGCTCCATCCAGGACCAGTGTTTATCGATGGTACACTAAGTTCACCCAAGGTCATAGTTCACTCGAAGAAAAATTTCGTGGTGGTTGTCCGAAATCAGTTGTTGTTCCGGAAACCGTTGACACTGTGCACAAACGAATATTGCAAGACCGTCATGTGGCCGGCCTATCGTGAGATTGGGACAACCTTAGGCATTGGTGGGACCAGCGTACATTCAATATTGCATGAACATTTGACTGTAAAAAATTGTTTTTGAAAAATTTGTCGATCCCCCAAAAAAGGGAATTGTGTCGATTGGTCGAAAGAAATGCTCAAAAAATACGAAAACTCGTCTATAGCCTCGAAACAGATGATGGATCATGGATTTATCCGTAGGAGCCCGAAAGGAAACAGCAGTCGACTGTATGGGTANAGGACCGGGAGGGGCTCTGCGGTGGGTGATCCAATTGGACGTTCGATTTTTATCAAAGCTTTTTGCACGAAGTAACCATCTCACCCACTCCGGAGCCCCTCCCCCTCTTAGGACTAGGTGAAAACAATATTCTTTTGGCTAAAAAGCATGTCCATGAACAGGTGAAGTCTGTTACCCCTCCTTCTCTGCGCTCTAGCCGTCAGTGATTCAAAAAGGCGCTGGCTCTCCCTCCCCCCAACTGCATTTTCACCCACATACATTACTAAGTTTTTAGGGTTACACCTTTTTTGATTTACGTACTACATATGTACACCTACACGAACACACTCTTACAGTAATCACGAATTCTCACTAATCTCAAGCATGTATTTAATTCGATCGAATAGCTCAAGTTCTTAAGCCATATTGAGTGCTCTTCAAGTAATCGGCAACTAACTTTAATTCGTTTTAATAATGCTTCTGTTATTGCTAATATTATTTTGTTACCGTTATGTTTATAATAGCTTAATGATGTGTAGGGGTTAGAGGTGTCCAAACCTAAAAATATCCTGCACCTGATATTTCTCATATCTAGCAGAGGCATCGTTGACTCTGTGTAACCGCGTCACATGTTTATATTTCAAACACTTCGTTTCCACACAGAGGAAAGACGATAGAATGGGCGGGGAGAGGACGAGCATGTCAACGAGGATTCGGACAAGAACCACACAGCGAACGGCCGGGGGACCATCGTTTACATCCTCCATCTTTTTCAATCGTTTTTAATCTTTCTACTTTCTCATGATTTCTTGTGCTCGTGTCATATATTCGTTTTATGAATGGTTACGCCAGTGCTCATAATTGGTGATTTGTTGAATCTATATGGAGCCATTGGGGCCAATGAGTGCTGAAAAGGAATTGATTCTGGGGATATCAGCATTCTTAAGCAAGAAGAAGCATGCTGACACGCATGCTGAGTGATGCTAAGAGGACATCGGAACCTTCACTGGTAGTGGCGAGTGAGGCGTACCGATCCTCGCGATCCACCGGACTCTGTTCCTCTCATTAGAAGGATGGCGACACGAGATCAGCCCGCGAGATGATCGGTATAGTCCCCCACCGAGGGGCAAGCGTGCCAGCGGCAAACGGCTGAAGTAAAGAGTCTCGGTCATCTGGCCAACTTTAGGCGTGTTTTTTATTGATTTTAGCCTGTCTGGTACGTTCACCTTGCATTTATGTACATTATGCCACTCGCTGACAACTCGTCATGAGGTAATTAGTGAAAACACTCAAGCAAAAGCCAACATAAGGAATGCCTGTCAGCTCTTGAATTATTACCTAGGAGATCAACGAGTTCGACGGGCGTATTATCCAGAGCAAAGCTTTGTTTTGAAACCACTACGTGCTTCATTTTCAAAACTTTTAAAGTAAGATCAATGCGATGGTTGCTAACTCCCAAGATAGCAGTTTCGCGTCGAATCTTTTGTTCCTCGATTCCTTTATTTGAGACTCCGATGCAACACTCACTATACTGCACCATGAGAGGCACGTTTAAATTGAGCTCTCTCTTCTGAGTTTTCATGTTTGAATTCCTTACAAATGCACAATATCGGATATCGCGTCCTCGAGCACAGAGGGGTGGTAGAGGCCTCCTAATTTTTCTGTACAGCTCAAGAACATGATACTTGAAGTAACGCTCTGAAGCGAAGATGCCGTGAATTTTTTCTCTTAATCTTTCAAGCTGTGAACATAATCATCGAGCTTCCAATGAAGTTTCACAGTGCTGCGTAATATTGCCATGAGATGGCGAACGCAGATAAAGAACGGAGATGTCAATGAGTATAGGATTCTAGGATTCATCCATAGTGTCATGTGGATTCTGTTCTATGGGCTCTCTTCATTATACGTACAGCACCTACTCTTTCTCAACGCCTTGCTCGAAGTTCAACTCTAGGAGAGTTCTCTCCCTGAATCCTTCGATCTGTCCGGATCAGTTAATCACGATTTCGAAGCTTGGCTGGCAAAGTATGTCACAGGAGCCCCTTTACAGAGGGTCACTCACGGTCACCAGCCGAGAATTAACATCTCAGTGGGATTCTTGGGAGAAGTAACCTGACCTCATTGACGACCTATCAGAGGACGATAGAAATTCGTATCTTCAGATAAGTGGTACACATATTCCCTTTCCACTTACATTTATTATGGAGCGAGCTCTCCAACCCTCTCCTGATTCTATTGGTGATCAGTGACCTGAACTTTGAATTAGTTGAGGAGCCTTCCACAATGTTCTTGAGAAAAGCACAGCCCCGAAGCGAATCTCCTACCAGATGATGCCACTGGCACAGTGGAAATGGATGTATCCGCCTAGATGGTGTCAGAAGATAATTTTATGGCACTTCTATCGCGCTTTCCAAATGCGCGCGTGACGTTGCGCTGCATGCAGTATCGTCGCCCATGCCTACCTCACGAATAGCAGGTCATGTGTCAAGAAACCAAAAGATTTTATCTTCTTCATCCATGAGAGTGATCTCGAGAAAGGGAATAGCTTTTCCGTGTTTTTTCACTCTCTCATAACATGTAGGGACTTTTCTCCAATTTCCTTTTGGGATAGCAAACAGCTTTCTCCCTAGGCGGACATCCAAAATGTTCCGTTGGCTGTAGCGGTAAAGACGATCTTTTTTGGGTCTGGTTACCAATCCGACTTGGACACCAATATCTCACTTCCGAACAGTAAACCGCCCTCACGTCGAGGTTATGCACGTCAACTCGGAGTTGTTCTACGACGTGTACTCATCTGCGGCATACTGGTGCTTCTTCGTTGGGATTGCTCTCGAGGATCTCGATACTTAATTCCAAAATACCAATGGCACTAATCAATATCTCTTCACATTCGCTTCAATCAATCTCGAGGTTATGCACGTCAACTCATCTGCACGGAGTTGTTCTACGACGTGTACTCATCTGCGGCATACTGGTGCTTCTTCGTTGGGATTGCTCTCGAGGATCTCGATACTTAATTCCAAAATACCAATGGCACTAATCAATATCTCTTCACATTCGCTTCAATCAATCAGTCAGTGGGTCGCAGGCAACATCGAAGCAACGGCGGCGCATGTGCTGGTACGCCTCCCTATAGTCAAAAATATTCCGCGTGCGCACATCATGGTCATTTGCCTATATCGCGATCAAAAACCACTGTGCGAGCACATATTGCGGCTAACGTGAGTCGCAGTGTCTACTGTGGAGGTAAGGAGCGGTCTATTATCATCCTCTGCATAACCTTACCTTGTAATAACCTTACTACTATTCCGTATTTACTGTGCTCCTGTCATTTGTGCTCCTTATGAATGGTCACGCCATGTTTACAAACATTCTGATTAGTGATGTGTTGAATAGCCATGGAGCGATTGAGTTGACTCGAGGCGAGTGAGTGATGAAAAGGGATTCCGATTAAGAGGTCATTGATTAGTTTACAGATGTCATGTTTTAGGAACTCGTTTCTTGGTTATAATACTTTTAGGGATTACGCAAATGATATTTACTAANTGTTTACACCTACATAATCATAGTTAAGGTACCACATGTAAATTGTTAGTATGTGCATGTCTCATAGGGAACATAAAATCTGGTTTCACAGAACGATCCAAGGAACTTGGAAATGAGGTCTTACATCCTTATATATACATGTGTTTTGTGTTTTTCGTGTTGTTGTTTGTCTTTGTGTATATGGATGACATATGAACAATACGTATGAAGAGTGAAAAGAAATTGATCCGTTGTTAAAAGAAGATACTGAAGATATGTTAAAACCCAAGAAAAGACATAATCTTGCGTGTGCGGTCACAGAGCGGTCGGTCCGTAATCAATGCCTCAGTCGGCCCCTCGACCCCCTCTCGACGTTCTCGTCATCGAAACTCGGCCAATCCAGGTGTTTCGAATGGGCAAAGTTGGTCAAAAGCCCAGACTGATCAGACGCGTCTTTTCTTATGTAAAACTTATGTTTCAAACTCTCTCTAAAGCATAACAGTTGCATTTTTAACCGGAATTTTCTAGCGTGTTCACAGGACAATCGATTACTCTCGAGCAAAAAGCGATCGATCGCGAGCTCTGGAATCGTGCCCACGAACTGAATCATGACCAGCACAACGGCGAACGAGTTTTTGTAGTCCACAAAGGTGAAATTGTAAAAGCATCAGATATACCGCTTTTGAAAAGCTCCCAAGAAAAAAACTGAATAGGATTGTGCGCTCTGGAAATGATTGTGAAACCATCTCTTTCTTTTCTTTTTTCTTCCCTTTTCTGCACCAATATTCGGTCTTTTACTGAGAATTGAGTATTCTCAATGTTGAGGCAGCTGGGAAATATGATTTATACTTCTTTACTGACAATGAGACTTGGCTGAAAAGCCACCACTTTGTACCGGCTATGCTTAGCAAATGGATTGAAGAGTTGGCTATTCTGCGTTGTGATAGGAGTGGGAGGACCGGAGGGGAGTTGCTATCTTCATAAGAAAACTCTTAAATTATTCCCCCATATTGTCAGAGTCTGTTCCCGGTGGTTATGAACTCTTAGCCGCGGACATCGCTATCCCTGACCCTTGCGTCAGAATTGTGCTAATAAATAGGCCTCCGTCATGTCCTCCTACTATGAAAGAGCAATTAGAGAAGCCGTCAGCGATTTAGCTCCGGTATCAAGCCGGTTCTCTTGAAAGGTGACTTCAATACTCCAGAAATCGATTGGACACAATGGAATAGCTGCAGAGATATCACTCATCCTTTTTTTGATACTTTCGCAACTCATGGATTCAAACAATACGTTGATCAGCCCACTAGGGGTAGCAACTTGCCTGACCTTCTGTTTTCAAATGATATTATTCAATAAGTAGTGTTTCAGTCAAGTCACCAATCACCCATAGTGATCATTCCTGTGCTTCCTTTAGTATCACGGGACGTATTGTTTCCTGCACTCCGGTTTTCAAAAGATTTTTTGCCAAATGCAATTACTCTATAATTTGTATTACATGTGGTTACCTGTTCAGTAACCAATGGATTCCCTCTCTTGAGACGGTAACCACTGCTGATGAAAAGTACATGATGTTCCTCTTTGTACTTAGATTTGTTCCTTGTGGCTACACTCCCCACCAGAGATACCCTCCCAGTCTATATACAAAACATGATGGACCACAAGGATTGCCTTTTCCAGTATGCCAAACGGAGCGGTGGTTGGACCGAGTACAGAGCTTTTTCAGACAAATTTTCAAACGAGCCCATCAACTTCAGTAGCAGAATTGGAAAGAAGATCATAGAATCTAGTAGTAAGCACAGCTTTTTCAAGACTTCTCCCCATTTGCTTGCAAATAATATCTATGAGCATCTAAGAAGGTTTCCTATTCATCGCCGATTACACCTGAGCATGTGCCGGTCGAGTTCATCAAGAATATAGCTCACGCTATGGCTTTTCCCTTGCCCTATTTATTTTATCAGTCCATGATGTTTTCTCAAGTTTCTAGATTGTGGAAGCACTCGTACATCACGCCCATCTTGAAGAAAGCGCCCTCGTCTGATGTTTCTATTTACAGGTCCATCAGCATTACATCCATGTCCTGTGAGGTGTTTGATAAGCTGCTAAAAAAAGCATAATGTCAGTCATAAAAAGTTTTTTTCGTTTCCTAATTTCGTAAGTTTGAATTCCATGATGAAGTGTACAAGTGGATAGAGGAATACCTCAGCGAGCGTAGTTATCAAGTTCGCATGAACAACGGAAATCCTTCATGCATAGAGCGGGTTTCCTCATGGAGGGGTCTTATCCCCATACTACCCTACTTATATAATCGGCTAAGTGTGTCTGTTGGTGTGTTTGTGTGTATGTGTGTTTGTCCGACCGGAAATTCATAACTCCTGTCCCATTGTAGCCAAAGCATTCACATTTGAAAGACAGATAGATGGCAGGATGGGAACACTGATGGTAGGTGATAGGAACTGACAACAATCAATAGAAACTGATAAGGAGCCTTGAGAGGCAAAAGCCACAGGACCCATAACTCCCTTTGTATTGGCAGTGAAGCCTTGGTGTTTTGGCAGGCGGTGTAGGACGTGAAGGGACCGTAAGTGATTGGTAACAGGGAATTATAACAAGTGATAGGGACTAACAAAAAGCCACAGAAGGCGAGAGCCACCAGATCTTTAATGCACCTCCCATTACTAATGGAATCTTAGAATTTTAATAGATGATGTAAATGTGACAGGATCGCAGGTACTCGGTGGCGGGAGCTGATAACTATTGATACCGGCTAATAGTGATCTCTCAAAACCAAGAAGCTACGTTCTTCGCGTTAATTATGGAAGATTGGCGCTTTGGTGGTGACGGGATCGAGAACGGTTGGTGCCAGGGCAGGAACAGATAAAACTTATAAGGGTTATTGAGAATCCTCGAAAGGTGGACTATGGCGGGATAGACGTAGACGGTCGATAATAGGCACTGATAAGAGCTGATAGCGACTGATAAGGAAACTTACCAACTAAATTTAACGCCTATGGTATTTACGATGTATTTATGATTATGAATATTAGATTACGACCACTACCCAAGGGACTGCAAGGTTTGCAGTCCCTTGGGTAGTGGTCGTAATCTAATATTCATAATCATAAATATTGGGTTGTA
>UZAF01019060.1:2605-24344 GCA_900617895.1 Haemonchus placei
GGGCACGATAGTAATCGACATTAAAACTTTTGAGCTAAATGCCGATATTTATCGATGATCGAATCTATCGTGACTACGACGGAGTTTGAAGTTTAAATTACTTTTTGGGTAATGACGAGCTGTCGAACCTCCGGATGAAGACGTGATGGGGTAAGTAAATTTTAAAGTACTGTCTTTAGGGAAAGAAAGATTCAGATACGATGGGATACCTTGTCCTTCATTCGACAAATTGTTTCCTGCAGACGTGCAGATAGCATCGACACCCCGACCCGCTTCCATAGCAGGCGCCTTTTAATCTCCTATTCCTGTCAACAATTAGCCAACGGAATTGGTTCCATCAAATTGCATCGAGCTTCCATTCAAATAGAGTTCTTTGATGAACGGCCTAACACCCTCGGCAATGGATCGCCGCTAAGCTGCCTTCTGTTCTTTCATGTGAGCATCTTCAATTCTGAGTCGCTGGGATGTTCTGAGCTGCTTGGACTGCATCGATAAGTGCTTCAATGATAAATGACCTAGCGCTAGGGATGGGTCATAAACCACCACGTTCACTACAACGCCAGCCCATTACTTATTCCATTTAGTAGTCATTTTTACATAGTTTACTGCCGCCTCAAATTGCCGGTATGAGATGGCTAAACCTCCGGAATCTCGTCCGTAGGTTTACCAACTGGGAATAACTGGCTCTAGAGCATTTACTAAGAAACCTTTCGAATACTCTTCGTTCCGGACACAGCAGATTGGGTTACATTCTTTTTCGATGACTCTTCCTTGAGGAAAAACTTCAGTAACGCTCAATGGACTTGTTACGATTATTGGTGACTACATTTCCCATCCCGTTCCCTCTTTCATAGAGGCCCGGGAATTTCTCCCTTTGGTTGAAAGCGAGTTTTCCTTTCATGATCGTCTTGATGCCTTTTTTTCTTTTGAATGAATTTCTCCCTTCATTGAACATTTCGTGTTAACTCGTCCGGAATGACTCAAATGATTAGCAACCAACTGGCACCCGAACCTACTCATCTCTTGACCCTACCGCGTCTCGCCAGAAGGCGACGTTAATCTCATTGACGGCAGTCAATAGCCAACGAATTGAAGAAATCTTCCCGAGTCCCGTATAATTGCATATATCCTCTGGTTGTGCGTGTGTATTCAGTCAGATACTAGTAAATGCACGGGCCCCAAGAGACATGGGGATGGGCCAAGTTTTTCGATGTATTGCTGACTTATCGCTTCCATTATCGGCTCTTCAAATGTTCCACTCTGCTTTTCGCAATTGCCCCATATTTCACAGCTTTCGTCGACAAATATAAAATTCAAATAGCTGCCATGGCTGTTTCTTCCAAGTGAGGCGATGTAGAATACAAAAAAACTGCCCTTTCTCAGAGCAGCATTTTGATTTCATCACCCAACTCTCCCTTTCCTCTTCTTTCAATCAATTTTCGAAAGACATAGTGAGATGATCCCTTCGAGGACATGTATGTTCTCTTCAAGTTTGTTTATTTGGAAGAGGCTTGAAGAACTCGAACCATTAATCTGTTTGTTTAACATCGGCTGGTCCTCAGGACCTACTCAAGACAGGAGAACCTTGTGTTTGGGGTAAAAAATAATGGCATGAAACCGACCTCGCCTACTGTGACGGGAGGCTGGGATTGTGTTCTGTAACTTGAAGACCTTTCTTTTCTACTATTATTTTATCAATTTCCTTTTCAAAAAAATGGCCGCTGACTGAATAACCGACTCAATTTTTCGGTATCGAGCTCAGCTAGCTTAGCACACTGGGTTGGGCCGGGTGTCTTGACCGGCTGCGAAAGAAAGATTAGGTGAATTCACGATCTTCATACTATAAAATACCATAGCCAAAAAGGCAAAGAATATAGCTGAAAAATAGCCGGCCAAGTTCTAGCTGTTGTCTCCTTTTCTCCATCCCCCTCGTTCACCACGCCCACCACCTTCCCTCCTGCTCCTCGACTCGGCTACCTCCACCTACAACTAACACGAGCCTTCATAAAGCTCTAGGACTTTTCTACCGGGATCTGATGTCTAAATATTTGAAGTAGCTTCTTCCGCCATACAGACTTTTTTTTGAACAATTTATTTGAACATACTAATGATGTTGAAGCTTTCGTCATACCTCTAGCGCTCTGGTCGGATTCGCTGCAAAATCATTGTTATACCTTCGAATGTGAGAATCTCTTCGCAACATACTCTGCTCTAAATGAGCTGTATTAATCTCGAACATGGGGTTTTATGGAGGTACTAAACGGCAACACAGCTGCTCAAACGTGAACAAATACATTACGTCCGCTGTTCACAACTGACTCATAGCTCGACAGAAAACCACTGGAATTACTTTGTGGCCTGTCTGTTCGTTCAAGCTTTCTTGTGATATAGCTATGCTCCAAAGTCTTTTCCGTTTCCTATTCATTGAAAGCCTTTTTGGAAGGACTGCGACGCTCCTGGAGTCGTTGCATTGGCTTGCAGAAAAAATGTCCAACTTTCCCAGTACCCTCCCTGTATTACTTTCGGTCAGCACAGAACGGTGTTCTTGGTTCAAGCCATACCTACACGTCCAAATTTTTTTTTGCAATGTTGACAACTGCAGTTATGATAAGTTCCAGCACGTCACTCAGCCCGAATTCACTTTTTGCTTTCAATGTTCATAGCATTTCCGTGTCTTTCATTTCTCTATCTTTCTTGATGGCGGTGGCCAGCAGAAAGTTTGGTTCAAGCGTGGTTTCCAGCTTACTTCAAACAAGAAACTACTGCCTCTAGATGATAGAGAATCCTATAGAGCTCTCCAATCATTACAATTTCCCTTAGTGTTCTGAGGTATTCTGGTTTCTTCAGCTTTTTTTGCCCACATTCTTGGCATTCAAGTGAAAAGTTGTCCCAAGCTGACATGTAGTGAAGTCATTACTGTAGCACTAATCAGTTCCACAGCATCCTACCTCATCCCACACCGGTATGTGAGTAGGCTACCCTCTCTGTGGGTTCGAACGAAGTTCTCATCACCGTTGAAGACTTGTCTGTCAAAGAAATATGATTGACAATCGGACTCTCCTCAAACTAGGGTGTTCAAATTTCATGGTACTCAGATACTGATTTTTGAGCTACAAGGGCTTGGTTTGCTGCTCAGAATGCCCTCGTTATTGTATTTTCTAGTTTTTCCATTGATTGGGTGCTTTGTTCAGTCTCTTTCCTATCAATTCATCCGATTCACACACTCTGCCCAATTTGTTCTCACACTGCGTTCCCATCCCTTGGGTGCCAATCTGAGTCAATCATGGAGTAGTGGATGTCAAATCTTCTCTGCAGTCCGATCTCACTCCACACACATATGTCCATCCATTAATCCAAAATTATGCTCACAAAAAAGCCCCACAAAAACGACTTTGACATCCAATGCGAACTCAAATCAAATTGAACACCCTCTCCCCACATATAATATCATGGAGTCCGCGACCCAGTTTCGGTATTTTAATCAACTTGTGTGTAGAGATTCAATGCCGAGCTTCAATCCCCTCCCCTTGTACCGGCCGTACTGGCCTAGGTGTAGTTGCCGTCGTCGGTTTGGGGATAAATCAAATGTGACAAGTGGCTAACTTGGGCAAAAAGCTCCAGAGAAAGGAGCCATCGAAAGGCTGCAAAGTGGAGCCCCTATTTTTGACAACTACTGTTCATTAAGAGTGCTGCTTCCATTGTTGTAGCATCAGTTGATGTCTTGTTGTTACTAATTGCAAGCCTATGTTGCTTCGTCAATATTTCCATTAGGAAGAGCGTTCGGAGTCTAATTGCACCGATTCTAAGCCATCTCTTGCTTCGATGATGCCATATACCGCCTTCCGTCTCATCAGATCCCCCAATTTTCGAGGCAGATTTCGGTATTAATTCAACCGGATATGGGAGATTCCCATAGTATTACCTCTTCCCAGATCGTCCATCTTAAAAGGTGTTCCTCATATTTTTATGACGTCGTCATACTGGTTTACAACCTTGTTGAACGACTTCTATACGATGAAATAGCATTTGGACGAGTAGGTTGTGGAGTGACTTCTTGCTTCTGCAAATTCTGAAGAAGGTAATAAAACCAGTTGTGGTTTTGAGTCTCTCGGGAAGCTGGCTGAAACACCGCAAATCTGCATTAAAAGGGAATTCCCTGGAAGTTTGAACCCGGAAGGATGGAAGGATATTCCGTTCAGCCCATTTGGGAGAGCTGCTTACAGTGAAATAGAACCTGGAACGAATTTTCTACGGTCATCTCCTTCCTGCATCCCCCACGACCGAGCTTGAACTCGGGTTGTAAAAAGCCGATACATCAGTGTAAGTGGTCATAGTCTGGCGGAATCTTACTCTACCAACTTTGAGCAACTCCAATTGATCGCTCGCTATCTTCGCTGATAATGCAACATCAGCGATGATAATGGACAATAATTTGTTGTGATACCATGGACTATCGTGATAGACCAACAAGCCAGCCCTATCTGCAAGTCCTGGCCCTCTTCCCTCGCCAATGCATACATCAATACTTCAGTAACATTCATGCCACTACTGCTGGCAATAGGTCACCAGCTGCTGTAGCTTAAACAAACAAAGCGCGTCTGTTCAATATCGAAAGTTTTTTCTGTCCGAGATTTTTGTTTTTCACCCGGTTATAAGGAGAAATATGATTCGTCAAGAGTTTGCCCTGTGGCTCATCGCGTAGTTCTTGACGTATGTTATCGGGAAGCGTTGCAATGTGCTTTTGATTTGGCCCACCCCTATCTCATGAACTCCCGCATGCCACGATCGCACCTGTCGTTCCATCGTCGTCACCGGTGAGAGCATTCCTCTCTTGAGATTTTCTCAAAACTCGTGAGAGCTCAGCTGTGGACGGTTGAGTGGGCGGTCTACGAACTTTTTAGCAGTCGCTACTTTCAAGCTAAGAGTTCATCTAACATTTCCTGGATTCCAGATCTACCCAAACGATGAGCTGTAACTAACTGTTTACGTTCATTTTACTATTACATGGTTTCTTCCTCCTGAATAACCCTTTTCTCTCTGCCACGCTTGAAATTCGAAATAAAATGGATTGGAAGGCCAATCATGGGAAGGAAAGAGAGGGTGGAATGGGGGTGTGAAGTAAGAAGGAAGATGAAGAAAGGTGTACAATTGTCAGCGCCCTGATCATAGCTCCTCTGGAGTAGTTCAATGTCCCCTCTATTCCTATCAAATTCATCTGGGTGACCATGAAAAAGGGGATATTTCCTGGACGTTGAAATTTCTTTGATATGCTCGGGAATCAAACCAATACAGTATCTGCCTGTTTTCTGAATAGGACCCATGTCTTCTGCAGTTTCCGTTGAATCGACGCTCTTTACGCTTTCCTTATCCTGTACTTTTTGATTGCTTCCTTGAAACTGACGATCGTAATCGTTTTTATCTTGACCGGATATCCAGGGTGTTTATCTCCGAACCATCGAAGTGGTTGTGGCGCCCTTACAACATTTCCTCATCAGCTTTTCGTCCCCGATTAGGATTTCTTCAAAAAACGGTAGGGGAACATCGCATCAACTCCAAATTAATGGAATGTGTCGTTCTGAAGTCCCCATTTAATCATTTTTTACTTTTCTGATGTTGATCCCAGATGGAAAAACGCTTTGCTCGGTGCATCGAATGTCTAATTTAAACAACATGTGGACACCACCTCTGCAGTGTTTTCTTAGAATGTGTCCCATGTTTTTTCAACGGATATTTTGACCTCATCGTCTTCGTAATATGACCCTTGTCACGGATGAAATTCGATCCCCTGTTCTTCAGCTTCCGATAATGTTTCTAAGATAAGCTGTCGTCAGGTTCAGCTCCCCTCTCCTCTGACAGGTGTTGTCGTCGTTCCGAACCGACAAAATCTATGCCGAAGCACGTTTTGTATCTACAAAAACGACTTTCTTTCAGGAAAGCCACGGTCATTGGAACACGGAATTACGCTGCGATCGCTTCAATGAACGTGAATCCGTTTCATAGTCAGCAACAGCCGACGCCAGCCGACGGACCTGCGACAATCGGCGACAAATTGGCCAGTCTTCATAGTGAGATGGCGTCGTTACGATTGGAATGCGATCGATTGATCAATAAACATCTAATGGTNGAAAAAACGCTCAGTGAGGTAATGACAGTACTTTTGTCTTTTTTCTGATTACGGTATCTGTGTTGATTGATGCAGTATTGGAATATGTGAGGTCTTCCCACATTGACTACCTTCTTAAACTACCGCCTGGAGTTTTTTAAATGACATTCAAATGAATTTTCGAAAGCTCCAAAACTCCGTTCTCGGCTTGTAAATATAATTCGTATTCTTCCTTCTTTTATAAAGAGCCTGAGGACTCGTAAGTGTGGTGCGGAAGAATTTTGTGCTCCCTTTTAGATAAAGGAAAGAGTTTGCCCAGCTTTCAGTGGGCAAAAACGTTCCAAGGGTAAAATTACAGCCGTTCCGAACTCTTTTCCTGGAGCAGTTTCAGGGTTCACGTTTCCTCCCTCGCGTTACACAGGGTCCTGGTCCGAATAGTTCCATGTTTCTGGCTCTGAAAAAGAATAAAATCACTTGGCAGCTAAAATGTTTCCGCTCAACCGGCCCTACAAGGCCCTGGAGTAAGGGAAAAATCGTGGCCACAAAATTTGGAGAGTTCAAAATCTGAGAGGTCAAAGAACACCGAAATTCTCCGTTCAGTGAAATACTGTCAGTGCCTCCCAGACGAAAGTCATTTAAACGTTTTTGGGCTGGAATTTCACAAAGTAAAGCCACAGAACCCGAGTAAAAGAGATTCTGGCTGGGTATGGGAAATGGAATAGGGAAAAATTGTTTTTTTTCACCAGACTCTGAGGCTAAGCTATTTCAGGATTTCGACTTTCCGCACCACTGCCTTTTATCCTTTTTTTGTTCAATTGAATAGAACCTCTAAGAGTCGTTAAAGCAATTGTCGGAAAAATTACGGTACTTTTGATTGCAATCGTGCAGCACTTGCAAAACGCTTTCACGGCCAATATATTATATAACTGACTATAAAATCGAATGCATGCTGGATTGCAAAAGAAAAAATAGGAATAAAAATGAGCCTTTTAGTACAGCTGTACTCATCAGCCGGAATAGATCTGTTTATAGTCCACTAGGGGCCACCTATGGGCCACAAAAAGCTCAGGAACTCCAGACCGCTAGTATCGTTCCTTCCTTCAGTGCTTCAATTGGATTTTCCGGTAAATTGCGAAGCTTTGCGTGAAGTTCACTTTCCAAAGATTACTTTAGTACCGTTTGGCACGCGATATGCCTAATGATCCGAGATCTGGGTAGTGGCGAAAGCTTAATGGGAGTTCGTCTATCTGGTCATTCTTAATGCCTCATTGAACCCCAAAGGGAACAGAATGAGCGTTCAGGACCTTTTTTCTGGGATGTTCCTCGACAGCCATCTCGAAATTTGATGCTCAAGTTCATGATGTTCAAGTACAATCAACTACAACAGTAAGGCAGGATAGGTTCAGTCGCACTCTGTCAATCATGAAGTCTGCGTCCGTCAGGAACAACTGACAAAAAGTTNNNNTATATGTATCTTTAATATATATAGGTATATCTTTTCCATGGCTACAGCTTTCACTTGGAGTTTTTGACTTCATTGACCCAAGAAAATAGAATGATTACCCCAAAAGAAATGAGAAGGGTGTACTGACGGTGAAGCCTTCGCGTCCTTCCGATTTTTTTTCAGAATTGTAGACAAATACGTATCCTAACTGGCGTTTTCATTCTTTAGACAGCTTCAATTCTAAGGGAGGGTTCCGGAACCATCCTGGATTGATCCTAAAAGGCTAGCTCTTTCCTAGGGTCATGGAGTGCCTTTAGGCGCCGCTGCACTGTGCATGCATCTCTGAAGTGGTGCCCTGTGTCTGTGTAACGTATTGGGATGAAATGGCAGCTTGCACCAGAAATAGCTTCGATCGTTAGAAAGACTTAGGCAAGGCCTACTGATATGATCAATCAGAGCTGGAATCCGCGTCGACCTTAGTGCACAGTAATCCATCAGTTATCGTTTACTCCCCCCAGGTGTGAGGTCTTCACGGTTTGCTTTCTCTTATGTGATGGATTCACCAATCTATGCCCCCCTGGCTGGGAGCAGAATCGTTCCATCATCAATAGCACACGAGCTCCAGCTTTGCTAGAATAAAGTGATGTGAAGTGAAACTGACAACGAACAGCCGCCCCTCTTTGCGCAAATGCCACGATCGAGGCTCATGAGGATTTTGATGGTTCATCGTTGACACCGACAGCATCCTTCCACACTCTCTCATACACAAAGTTCTGTTTTTCATAGTCGTGCCGGCAGAGGATTCTCACGATCGCTATAGTATGAAAAGAGTGAGAGAGCGAAATAAAGGAGATCGTTTGCAAGTCTTTTTGGAAAGATTTTAGCGCATTCAATTGGAAAATCTGTCTTACGAGCACTTACAGGGATGTGGGAGAAAGGCTCTAAGAATAAGGTTCTCTATTCTTCGGAATAATCTTAATTCCTTGAGTACATCACAAACAAATGTATCTAGCTACTCACAGCGAGGTGACTGGACTAGCAGGTGAATAGTATCCCCTTCAAGACCTTCAGTGAGTGTCTGGAATGATTTGGGATCCAAAATGGGCCTGGAGGGTGAACCCCAAGAATAGCAATCTTCTAATTCTTAGACTAATCCTAGCCTCTCCAGTACACCAATTTTTTCGGACGGCCTGCTAGCCTACTACACTACGTAGACTGGCACCACTATCGAGAAAAATCTTCGATAACCAGAAAATTGATAGCCCAAAGCCAGATTTAGAGAAAAACCCATCAGAAAAAGGATTTTATGAGTCTTCAAAGCGTCATTGCTTTAAGCGACTCACAGATCGCTTTCATAGTTGTCTTTACCTTTCGTATTCAATCAGAAGCGTAACTTGTTCAATTGTCTCTACTCTATCAATTTTCCTCTGCGAGTATTTGCACAAGCGTTCACTGTGAAGAGTTGGTACTCAGTTTTATTTCAAAGCCAGCTTTCAAGTTTGTAACCATCCTTCACTGTCAAATTTCTCTTAGTCATGGGGTCAGTTGTGTATCCTAATCGAGAGCCCACACTTAGTGCTGATCTTGACAAATATTGATGACCATGATGGCTTTCTTGCGGAAATAAAGCAGGATACTTTGTGTTCGATCCTTTCCGGAAAATTAGCGACTACACCCTTCGTACCGATGTCCACCGGGCCCGTCGAGTGCGTTCAAAATCATCTCATTGAAACATATGAGTCCTCAAGCCCTCCTTTGTGCCTCTCCCATCTCCCAAAAAACTGGTCAGAGCTCATTCAGCCTTTCTCAGGCCATGCCGGTGAAGAGGGATTCTTTTGTTGTCATAACAATGTACACTTTTACCACTCTTCCATGTTACTATAGCGAAATCTCTTCACTATCCCTCCGGGACCGATGCTAGACTGGGAAAGCAAGCCGGTGGAAAAGTTGGATCAGAGCTTTCGCTACCATCATCGTTTCCGTTCAATCATTTGATTTGTCCTCGATTTTGGTTACTTCTCTATTATATTCATAAGTAGCGCGCTCAAGCGAGAGCATAAATCGGTAGATATACAAGTAAATAAGTAAATAACTATTCGAAACCCTAGCGTGCTATTTTAAATAGCCTTTCTTTCAAGCTGGAAAAAGTCTACGAGCCAGATCTCACTAGCCATTACAACCTTTACAATTCCATGACATCTGTGAAATGGAGGAGTGGTGGGATAAGTGGAGGGGAACACATTAGAACCATGTGTGTGTGATCTGATGGGTTCGAATAACTCATGGGAACTGGTACATTTGGTATAAAGTGTAGTGACAGCCGTAGTGGAGGCGGAAACACTCTGTCTCGTAGCTCATTCATTACGTTGGACGATGGCGTTCTAGTGGGTGCGTTGTGCGATCAGCAATTAATCGTCTCGTATTTTGTAAACAAAGCGATAAAGCGAGAAGCGTACGGCTTTTCCAAAGCCGACGCCAACGGCACCTCCTATGCTTACGTCCGGCTTCACACCTCATTTCAACAACACCTGCGGACTGATGGTAAGTGCATACGTCCCTACGCTCCCGTCCACCCACAGCTTTTTACATTTTTTGCTACATTCCGGACACTTTTTTAATATCAACGCAGTTATTTTTCGCATATTATTGAAGAAGTTTTTTCATTTTCGTAATAAAGGACCCATAGTGGGAGAGGCCTACGAGAGGCAGCAGAACTTAAATTCGAGCGAATGCACGGCGCAACTTGGCAGTATTGGTTTTTTGGCTCACTTTTGACCAATTTTGACCGAATTTGTGATAAAACCATTTCATCTTTCGAATGCACGGCGTAACCGCACAGTGCAGTACCAACCACTACTTTTTACCTCTATCTTGGTGCGCGAGTAATAAACTGAGCTAAAGTTGGAGTTTTGTGGATTGATAAGTGAGAGCTTTGTACTTGTTGTTTACTTTTGATATAGCTGTTGTTTACTAGTAAACAGAAGTCTTTTGGATAAACAGAACTTTTTATAGGGCTGTATTTTGTGCCCAAATCCGGACACATCCAGTGCCTACAACACCGGTGGCGAAAGTTGTCGTTCAAATTCAATAACACCTGATGGAACTGTAAAACCCTCACCACCACAACTGACAGCTTCGTAAGTGATTCCGCTCTCGACGTTTATTCTTTAGTCCGTCATAAAACTACTACGGTACTACACCGTAAAACGTTTTTTTTTTCTTTCAGAATACCTGCAGTAGAGCCGGTTGTGATGCCAGTCGGTGTGCCTCCCCGTTCACCTCGGCAACTGCATCGTTCAAAGAATATGCCGGTTTCACCGACGACGGACGATCAGCAAGCTAATGCGAGCGCCGTACGAACACCTGCATCGAGGCGGAACAACAGGCATCGTAAGTCGGTTTCGGGTGGCCGTTTTTATAGGACCATAAAAACAAATGCAGCCAAGCTCAATCCCTTGCTCCCTGCTTAAAGTGGCTCCCTATGGAACGCTATTAAATTTCAAACATTGATCAGGGGGATTAAGAAGAAGCTGCAAGCTGCACCAATTTGATTACCGTTGGAAGCAATTTAATGTGCTGTGAAGACTGTGCTCATGCCTATGATTAGCAGTGACTCCAGAACCTCTGTCAGTGGCACTCCAACACCAAGGTACAGAAACCACAATCAGAACAATCTATACTAGGCAGACAGCAGCGTGACTTAGGCGAGCGTCATCAAAAAATAAATAGATAAACAAAATCAGTAGGACGACTTTGCGCTTTTTGAGGAGTTCAACGCTATTTTCCTACGAACTCTGCGGATTCACTACTAACCCTCAGGAAAAAGCTTGGTAGGATCGATTTCACGCTTTATCTCCCTCAATTCACCGTGTCGTCTTCACTCCCACTTAATTAATCACAAGAGCAAAGCCGCACTGATCGATCACTCATCTAGACAGCAAAAATTCACGTCAAACCTAGAGCCTCTACGTCAAAGAATTCTGAAACTTCAGCAACACAAGAGATCGTGGTGGATTTTCCGAGTCGTCTACACACACCTGGATACGCGGACGAGTTGCCCAATTCGACGGCAGTCAACACTCCCGTATCGACACGTCGACGTTTTTCTCCGCTGAAGATTTTGGAAACAAAGGACAGCTTGGAATGCGCCAAACGGTTCAGGTAAGTTTTGAACAACCAGGTTTTTGACCGAATCGGTCATATTGTAAGCTTTGGGTCGATTGAGTTGTCGGAGTTTGGCTCGAATTCGAGCATTTTTTGGCTGAGTTGCACAAGACCTACAAGAAAGGAATTCTGAAGGGATTTATCTATTGGAAAACGTTCTGGAAACTTCGTAGTGAAGCGGACATGTTGTTGGATCTTGTCCATGAGTACATGGTAAAGGTCAACGACTTGTCTGAACGTAGGTAAGAAAAGGCAAGAGATACCAAAAAGTACATATCACCTGCACGAATGGTATCAGAGGGGGCATCGAATTCAAACTATGTGCAAATCTCCGAAACCATTATTCCCTGAGCAGTGCCTTTAACATCACAGTTATGAGACTGCTTTATCTGAATTGGAAATGTAAAATTCTAAAAAGTCCAATTAGCCGATTCTCTCATTAAGTGAGTTGTGTATTGAGGGCGAAAGTGAAGATGGTGATGTTAGGAGCTCAGATTAGTGCTGGGTTCAGGAGGCTCTCTTATTACAGTAACTTTACCTATGTAAGAAACATTTCAGGATACCCTCATTGTCAATAGTGATGCGTGATCAAAACAAACAAAGTAATGGAACAGACATGTCTGTACAGCAGAAGTTTCCAATGCCCAAGTGAGTTTTGCAGTGCTCTTAAGGTTCTTATTTGAGTTTCTTCGTGTTCTGGATTTTACATATGAAATGCGCTCTTTGGTTGACTACTTTACTTCCATCCTTTTTCCTTTTTTCCTTTTTTTCTCTCACATGGGAATGTTATGATGGCAGCCATTTCAGCAAGGAGCTATCTATTCCATGAGTATTTTAGATATTTCCGGAGTATACAAACGAAGGACAAGTTGTATATAATTGAGAAACCAGTAGAAGAAGCGAATGAAATTAGCGACGATCATGGAATTGCTGCCGGGCCTTCGGAAAAAAATCCGGATCAGCCTTGTCAGACAAACGACACCATCGTGTACAAGTGGAAGGTAAGCCCAGTGGTCGATTCAGTAGTAAAATATGGTTGGTGACCGACACAGAATAAAGATAGTGCATCTCACGGAATTTATTTCGAAAACTTTGGATTTTAACTTCAGTTGGAAAAATGTCACTAAAGTCCCAGGCGATGTATGTCATGCGGTTGTTCTTGGGTTGTTCTGCCGGAGTTATGACTTGTGCTCCACCATGTATATCGTATTGAGTCACTTTTTCGCTTGGGCCTAAATTAGTCGGATGAACAGCGAGGGACTTAATTCCTCTCTCGAATAGGAAGTTTAATGATTATATTTAGCACCCATCAGATCCATACTATTCTCATTCCAGGTTAAGCGACGATGTGACGGTTCACGTTATGTCGTAAAACGTCCAGCTCGAAGTCAGATTTTGAAGAAACGGGCAGCACAGCTTATCCGAGAACGAACAGGCATCAGCACTGATGATGACGCCATGAGCGAGCTGAAAGTATGTTTGACATCCGTAAAAACGCAAAAGTAAATGGAGGCTCAAAACAGGGAGTAAGAGAGGTTCTGACTTTAAAATATGCTTATCTGTGCTTAAAAAGGGTCGTAGAGGGTTGAGCTGATGGTCTAGAGCTGCCTAGGTCTACTACCGTCATTGATCTCGACGGTGCTGAGTTATAGGCACCCGGATATGTGCTTTTGGAGCACCTTACTCTCACCCATAAGACTACCTCATGCACATTACTATTTTTATGTTGATCTTCTCTTTCCATACGATTTGTTGCTTTCTATTTTTTATATTTCTTACGTAAATACGGGGAAGAATGAGCGTCACAACCAGTGTTGAGCCCTGGAACGATTTTTTTCTGACGCAAATAGTGTACACTTTTTGACGTACGTTTTCTTTAGCTCGGACACTTTCACACACGTGAGGAACGAAAAAAGCATTTGGAAGAAGAACGAAGGAGAAAAATTCGTAATCAACAGAAACTCATCGAGTCAAAGATCTCACCTGCCGATCAGGTAATCCCCATCAGATTGAATTGTGAACATTTAAATCCTTGAGATTTTCTGAACCGATAAAAAGGCATAATAAGAGAGCCAGTTTTTTTCGTACGAAGCCTCCCTTCACTTGTGGGTAATGCTGATAACCACGGTGTCGGCAGTCATAGCGTTTATACTCACTCGCCGAGTGGATTACTTTCAGTTGCAGCGCTATAATCGATAAAGTTTACAGACAAGGCATCCTAAAGTCTTGAGTAATGTATAAAAAACAGATTGAACGTATATATCAGAAAACTAGCACACTTGGCACAGAACACTTGGCTGTCGCCCAAGCAAAATGAGTTAAGACAATGAGTCATGGCTGGTAGAGAGGCGAGCGGCATCGGACGCGTGCGTAAGCGTCGCGTTGCATTACGTTCGCTCCACTTGTTGATTTCCCATCACTTCTCTCATGAATAAAGGGCAAAAACTATGCAACAAGAAATATTAGTGACATTAACGAGATCCATTTTCAGATGATCGTACAACTTTCTCAACGAAAAATGCAACGTCGTAAAGAGAAAATGCTGTTGGATGGTTTTGTGACCACACAAGAAGTACTGAGTCAACGAAATCCGGATACCACAGCCAAACATGGAATTCTCTCAGTTACCACCGTCTAGAGAACATTATCACATCGAGATTATCTTGAATACCTGGGTAAACACTGTGATCAGAGGCATACTGCATACAGCGAAGTACACAACATATTGAAATGCTGTCTGGTGTTATGATGACCCTTGAAGAACTTTTGACAGTTATGAGCCAAATAAATATATTACCTTTCATGTGTTTTTCGTGATTCATGATTTTGAATTCGCCCATTGAGAAGTCAAAAAACAACCCTGACCCGATTTTAATCACTTCAATTGGAGGCCTAGGCTTGAATGCGTGTGAGGGAACGAAGCCCTCCCAAGTCATTCAAGTGCCTACGCTGCCTTGGAGGCTCAGCAAAGTGGCATTGGCTCGGAAGACACCTACAAAGATAAATCTCTTCATATCAGTAATGGAGATTCACCCGCTATTGTGATATCACATGGATAAGAGCTGTTGATGTTTTCAATAGGCAGTGAAGGTTCAGGTGCAGGCGGTAGGACTCATTTACGCACGGTCTGATGCCTGAAGAAGTCAAAGCAGATGAGGTAAGTTCGTCCAGTTCGTCTAACCATGAAGTTCTTAGCGTATCCTAGGACTATCGCGAACGGTTGTAACGAGACAGTTGTCAAGTTCGAGCTAGATGACTTGTCTGCGCATAACCGTTCGGATTCATTTCCTCCATGGCCTATTCCAAAGCCGAGCCTCGTTCCTTACCTGACCCTACAAAGCTCCCAAGCCTGCTTATATGGCTTTTTGGCAGAGTGGTTTACACTGGTATCTGAAGTCAACACCTAGAGTTACCTGTCAGACTCTCCTGTGTAGGTCCAGTGAAGGAATGATAAGCCTGAGGTCATCCATACTCCTCCACCAGACCTACCCTTGCCAGACCGACGCTGAAATAGAGACTAGGAGGAATGGCACCATGGATCATATATCATTATCAACTGTGGTTAGGCTATCTATAGAACAAAAGCTGTATCAGTCCTATCTTCGCTGTAACAAAGACGCTAGCAGTACACGAAAACTCGTTCGGAACCTATATACTCAAAATTTGAATGGGACCTCAAATCTACCCCAACAGAAGATATCACTGCCGTGACGTGATGCTGAGGAGGTTTCCTGATTGGCATCGATTTCCAAAGATTAGAGACATTGAAAGTGGCTATTCTTAGCGACTCCTTGTTCCGAAAATGTCCATATGGTGAGTTCGAACGCCCTCAGAAATTTGATCGAAAATTAACAGCGTGACGGATTCAGAAAAAGGGTCATCAACTTTCATTTCAACTTTTCGTTTAGGTAGGTGATTACAATAAAAAAACATCAGATGTTCAAAACAAAAGTTCTCTATGTATGTTTTTTGATGCATTTGGTACTTGCTTTGCTAGTTAGCTTTGTGTAGGGGCTGTTTCTACTTTGAACGATTTTAGCAAATGAACCAATCAAGAAAACGCCGTCAGCGGAGTTGGCGCAGAAGTTTAACAGTTATCGAAATAAGCCGGTATGAGTTGAAATTTGAGATTCCAAACCTTCAATGTACATACATTATCATCCTTTTGGTGAGATCAGAAAAGCTCAGTTAGTTTTGGGAATAGTAGGCAGTGCAATAGCTGCGATTCTGATAAAAACAAACTTCAGAACCCGCCAGAAATCCGCAAAATCACACCAGACATGCGCATCAAGGCAAAGGTAAATAGGTTTACATTTTGGAATAGTCTCTTCTTAATCATGACTCGACTTATTTTAGAGCGTCAAGGTTGTACGGTTGCCACGGGTATCTTCGATGGTCAGTTCATTTACATTTTTGACTTACCAAAATGGTGCAGGTGAATCCTTGCCCATATAACATCTATACCGCATGAAGCAGAGGCTATGCGATACATATTGATATATGTGTATATGCATATGTATGCATATGCGATACATTATAATATTGACATCCTTCGACGTAAGAACCCTCCACACAAAAAAATCTTACATTTTTTACTAACCTCTAACGGTAGGGACAGTGGGGCACGTACTCAACAGGGAACCCAAGCTCGTGTCCNTTTAGGGATGAATAAGCAACTATCTATGACCAAATAATAAATGAGTAAATAACAAATTAAACGACCACTTAATTATAGGGAAAGTCTATGCGAAGAAAATCGAACCGTGGAAAGAAACTTGGCGTGAGCATGCGTTCATCATTTGTTTTTGAAATCATGAATTGATATTTCAACCACCACTAATTTCACAGAAAATGAAAAGCGAAGATCCATCTGATGTTATAACGCAAGATGTAATGGAAGACTCCCCACCCACAAAACCAGCTGAGAAAGGAAAAAAAGAATCTGGCACTGATGGCAAAAGCAACCTCTCACAAGAAAAAACACAAACCCAAGAGAGGAAAAGCTCTTCAGCAGAAGGTAGCAGATCGCTAGAAGGAAAAGTACAAAAATCGAGCAACGAAACGGTCAAAGAATTTTCACTCACTGACAATCGATATGTTTGGGCTCAGAATATCCTGCAAACAATGGTACGTTAATACTTTCTATATAGAAAGAAATCTTTCTAAGGGCAATCATCAATATAATCAAAAAAGAAAAAGAAAAAATTGTTGGTATGGTGAAAGGAGGCTTGAAAATATTTCAGTCGACCTACAAATCCCGCCCACTCGCTATGAGCCACGCCCTCGGGCTGTCAAAAGGGAGGCGATTAAAGTTCCGCCATTCAACAACAACATGACTGTAAATACGGGAAAAAAGTGCATAGTAACCACACTGTCTCCCAAAAGCTCTTCATTTAAGCAAAAAAAAAATTGACAAAGGATTTTCGTAGCAATAGGTGGTAGCAGATATCATAGCAGGCTTTGAAAATGGGTCGGTAGACGTACGGAAATCGATGTCATTGGAATAGTCACATTCACATTAGTCTTGCTGGCACGCGTTTATCTGTTTACATCTTCTACCATGTCCAGGAAATGGACCACACAAACAAAATTTCTCTTGGCGTTTCAATCGTGGGTAATTAATCCAGCCAATATAATGCATGTTAATGATGCCAGAACTACAAAAACGCCGCGACACTGCAAGAAAATTTATTATCAGGAGAGCTTATGCGTTATGATACGGTTAAAGACTTGGGTAAGGCTGATGTTGGATAACTGAGATAAGGGATGCAAAACATAAGAAAAGCATATGAGAACGTGACCAAGATATATGAGGTCAAGCAACTTTGTATCATTGCAAACAAAAGCAGAGAGTAAAGAGTGATGAAAGCGACCGTCTCGGATAGGATTGCCTATCACTCTGGCGGGAACCCAATGAAGGAATACTCTATAGAACGGGACCTCACTACACGCGGGTCTTTCGAAACTCAATGTCCGTACACAGAAAGATCGTCGAAATCGTGTTCGCGATAGCAAGAGTCCAGCCGACTTGTCCCTCACTTCCAGCTTTTTGATTGCTCTCGAGGAGCACTGTTTTTAGTAGATCTGAAGAATCAATTTTTTCTAAATTCCAGAATACAATAACGATCAGGAAGGAGTTCATCCAGAATAAGAATTACAAGCCTCCTGAATACACCTGCGAACACTTCAAACGTAACATTTCCAAAAACAGGT
Organism: Haemonchus placei; assembly: GCA_900617895.1. Classification (NCBI taxonomy): domain Eukaryota; kingdom Metazoa; phylum Nematoda; class Chromadorea; order Rhabditida; family Trichostrongylidae; genus Haemonchus; species Haemonchus placei. Next base: position 20,530 of record UZAF01019060.1, read on the forward strand.
TACAACTACGAAGTTTTTCTTATTAGTCTGATCATGAGTTGGCTTAATACGAATCATACAACTCATCCATGCAAAAGTAACGGATACATAGTCTGGTGATCATCTGTTGTCCACATGCTGATTAATCAAACGACTGCTTAACGCTTCCAGGCAGGTCTCCTCAATATTCATCGCTCAGGCCAAGTCCGTTCTTAGTGGGTTTCTGGGAANAATTTTTGTGCCATTCCACAGCACGCCTAGCACTTGATTATTCCTATGAGAGTATGAACAGAAGGGCTAAGCAAATAGGAGAAATCGAAATCGGTGTGGAGAGACGCCTCAATGGCTTCATCTCTGTCGACAATCTATATCATACACAAGAGCCCTAATGTTGTGAGCTGCACATGCAGCAGTCCTGACTTCCTTTCAATAACACACATACGCCGCTTAGATGATTATAGAGGATATTCTTAGACGGTAGCAACAATATCTGGCAGCGATATATAGGGAATTATGGGTCATTTCATCTGCTTGGCACTACTGTAACAAAAGCAGACCATACAAAACCGATCTCGAATAAGGAATAAGGATTAAGGTAAATGTGGATTCTTTTAGATTCGACCCAACATAGGACCACGTTAGTAGATGTATGTTTAATAGACCCTCGATAAAAAGCGCAGTACTGGTTCCTGCACCGCTGGGATGCTACACTACCTGGCTGGCTACACTGTTTCCGGGGTCGCTCTAAGGTGTAGACAGTAATCAAATGAAGGGCCATATCTAATAAAGAAGGTATATTAGTCAAATTGAGTAAAATTGTGTGAGTATTTATTGGTATATGTAGTTTGTACAGGTATGAAGACGTGTTGTGCATAGACTCTACTCGCGTTGTATTGAAAGAGAGACCACCAGATACTGACTATATTCATGCAAGTTGGATGGATATGCCCGATGGACAAAGATACATCAGCACACAGGCGGGTCGCAAAATTACTGAAGGAAACATAATTTTTTCAATGTCAAGGCTGGGATTGTTACTCATCAACCCTACTTCGGGACGCGCTTTGGTGATTAGGCTTATAGTGCGCTTCTTTTCCTTCCCGATGAACTTGGTGCATTCAAGCCACTTCACAGAGATGGAAGAGTTAGCTGCCCACAAAGTTACTAATGGAGGAATTCCATTCCCAGACCATTCATCTGGTAGTAAGTCATGATACCATTTCACCCACGCCTGTACATGTTTCATCGATAGTCCCGGTGCACTGCTCATATGAAAATCTCTCCTCTTGGGGGCAATGTTATCATGGTGATGGGTAGGAGAAGAATGGCTCCTGTATCGCTTCTAGCTTCAATTCAACTATGAGTAAGACTGAACTACTAATCAGCTTCATCTGACAGAGCACTCCTAAAATTTTCAGGGACCATTACAGGAGACCCTTGAGGATTTTTGGCACATGGTTTATACAGAGAAGTCGTATGTAATTGTTATGTTATGTTGTTTGCGGGAAGGTGAGTTTGGGCACTTTGAAAGAACCTTTTTTGAGAAAAAAAGCAGTGAACCACACTGCAAACCTTATCGCTGATGTGTTACTATTAGGAGTACTGGGTTGGGAGCCTGCCCGGGGAAGGCTCACTAGCAAATAGCGATAGAGCAAGTGCATTGAATGCGTAGTGATTATGTGGAAAAGCTACTTTGCAGTTGATCCTAACAAGTACAGTTTTTGTGGTACGCGATGCCTACGCTCAGCTAAATGAATGTCTCCAAGTGCTCCAGTTATGGTAGGACATCTGAGCCAAGGGACCCTATGCGGCACAGCAGCAAGTATGGAGCGCTTATGTGCCAATTCTGCCAAATGAACGAAATGGCGTCAAAATTTAGCGAAGCAGGTACTATTGTGAAAAAAGTCAGGGCCTGCTTCAGATCTATTGGACTTCCGCCAGTCTGAGCGACAAATCTCCCGGTACAGCAGAGTATACAGTAGAGAATAGGGAAGGCGTACAAGTTCAACAAAATAGAGGTAGATAGGAGAAAGTCTCAGGTTTTCATCATAGTGGAAGCGAATATGAGAAAACCGCAGAAGTTCGTCACGGTAGAGGTGAATTCGAAAAATCTGGAGGATCTGGGAACGGTTTTGGGATTCACCCTGCAACTGCTTGAAAGTATTAGCAAGGATGAAGTGAAATAGGGACTCGCGATGTTTACGTGCGATTTTCATGCGGAAAGGTAGGCAACCAGTGGTACAAGGGATGTGCCCTACGCAGTTCTCACAGACAGTCGTTCAGAGATCATTTTTAAATTGCCATGATTACTTTGAAAGTTACTTTGTCTATGTTACAATTTTTGGAACTCACAACGAAAGCTTCAACCTTTATCAATCTAAAAACTTTTCTTCAGGTAACAACGAAAAATGTTTTTTATATTTTCCAAGAAATAGTGACGAATGTGGCAAGTATGGTAACTACAAAGTATATTTCAAAGAAATTGTACCGAATAACTTTTCAAGTGTAAAACATCACATTCTTACACTGAAAAATGTCCGTCGAAAGTAGGTTTGCACTACTTACCTACTTACTTTTGCTAATTTCTACCCCTGTAGTCATGGATGTGACAAGCAGCGTCTGATCCCGCTCCCTGCGCTGAGCAGGAAAAGGCTTGAGACAGTGAAGGATACGGTAGTCGCCATAGGAACACTACCGCTTGTCGCGGGAATTCGGGTGAAGTACCACCCCGGCTATACCCCTTTTGAAACAGTTTGTACAATTGTCCTTCATTTCTTTTCACAGAAACAAACGCAATTGACTTTCATTTTATAGAGTTTCATAGAGTTGGTAGCCTGAGAAAGACATCTTTCAATCGCCTATGGACCAGCACTCAGATCTCCTATGAACTCGATTGCATTCATTCATTAAGCTCGATTTCAGAGACTCATATGATGTGCACCATATTTCATATAGTGAATGGCCGGATTATACTGCTCCCCTTGATCCGACTCCCACTGTTGGCCTACTTAAGCTCGTACGAAATCTATCCAGAAGCACTCCAATAGTCGTTCACTGTTCTGGAGGAATTGGACGCTCCGTGTGCTTCATTGGTAGGTTGCACGGAAGTATTCAAATTTTTTGGGAACTACGAAATATGTTACAAAATTAGTTGTATTCCTATCTACAAATGCTTACCCTGCGTGAACTTGCTTGTTTACGGTTACCTTGGAAAAAGTTACCGAGTCCACCCAGAGTATTCGAGTATTAGCGATTTCCAACAGTACGTTAGCACCTACTTGCTGAGTTCATAGTTGGTGCCACAGATGGCGAGCGTCAAAGTCATCTTTACATGTTCATCTTGTGAGCTAGTAATGTAGTGGCCAGTACAAGCCGTGCACAGAGATACAGCTCGTTTTTGAAGAAACTGATAGAAACGCCTGAACGATAGAAAATACTCCGCTGCCGTAGCACAGAGCTTGCACAAGTGAGGTGGGGGTGTGGGGCAGCTATACCGAAATGGTCGCCACGTGGCGAGAGCGACGTCGCGTAGGAAGGAATAGCAGAAAGAAGCAGTGCAGCGAGTAAGGAATACAGAAGCAAAAACGTAACAATAGAATCGATTTGAAGTAAGTAATAGCAAGGATCAAGCAGTAAAGCTGTAAGAAGAACGCCAAAACTACTGAAACGAGGTAACTATTAGTCCGTGATTGCCGCGTGCGGCGAATCGATTACACAAAATCGATTTAGTTGCACGTCTCCCGTGAGGTAGTAGCAAATAACAATTACATGGCAACCATTATATTTCCCAGTGCATTTCCAGATGGGATTGAATGTAAAGCACAGGCTGATTTTTT
>UZAF01019062.1:1537-20291 GCA_900617895.1 Haemonchus placei
CAGAGAATCCAACTGAGGAGGATGCAGAGGATTCTCCAGATGATTCATTAGAAGACGCTGATGAAGATGAAGACTCTGCAGAGAGCTCATCTGATGCCGAAGAGCCTTCGAGTGAGTCTTCTGATGACAGCACCGAGGAGGCCGAGGGTGATTCGTCCGAAGACACAACAGAGGATCCAACTGAAGATGCTACGAAGACATCAGAAGAGAGTCCTGATGACAATACCGAGGAGCCAAAAGATGATTCTTCTGAAGAAACCGCAGAGAGCCCAGCAGAGGATGATGCCGATGAGTCACCAAAAGAGTCACCAGAAGACGCAGCTGAACAATCCGAAGAAGATTCATCTGAAGAGACATCAAAAAGCCGAAATGAGGAGGATGACGATGAACCCTCAGAGGATTCGTTTGGAGACCTTGACGAAAATGAAGAAACCGCAGAGAGTTCACTTGAAGAGGATGGTGACGAATCTTCTTCCGAGGACGCTGCCGAAGATCCAGATGAAGATTCTTCCAAACAAACGACAGAGAGCTCAGCTGAGAAGGATGCCGAGGAACCTTCAGAAGAATCTTCTGATGACACTACAGAAGAGCCCGAAAGTGATTCTTCCGAAGAAGCCACAGAGAGCCCAACAGATGAGGATGCCGAAGAATCTTCTGAAGAGTCTTCAGATGACGCGAACGAAAACCCCGACGTAGATTCATCTGAAGAGAACCCAAAGAGCCGAAATGAGGAAGATGACGATGAACCGTCAGAAGAATCTTTTGAAGACGCTGATGAAGAGGAAGACTCCGCAGATAGCTCGTCTGAAGAGGATGCCGAAGACGCTGCTGAGGAACCCGATGAAGATTCTTCTGACGAAACGGCAGAGAAGCCAGCAGAGGAGGATGCCGAAGAAGACGTAGAGAAACCCGAAGGTGATTCATCTGATGAGACCACAGAGAGCCGAAATGAGGAAGATGACGACGAACCATCGGAGGATTCGTTTGAAGATGCTGACGAAGATGAAGCACCCAAAGGAAAGCGCAAGTCGAAGGGATTGACCGCAAAGAATACAAAAGGCAAACAAGGTTTAGATGTTTTGCAGTTATCTCTTTGCTGACTGTAGCTTTTGTGAATTCCTTTTTCAGTCGCTCACTGTTCCTCACAAAGCGAAATGACAGATAAAGTAAGGCAGGTGTTCCTTGACAAGCACAATGAATACCGGTAAATTTTACCACAAAATCGATTATGTTGAGCGTTATTGTGTGGTGAAGGTTTTCTCGATTGCAATTTTTCAGATCGCTTGTTGCCAAAGGAGAAGCTAAAGACGCCTTCGGCGGAAATGCCCCCAAAGCCACAAAAATGTCTATGCTGGTACGACCGCTTTGTTTTGTATTATTACGCTCGCAGTAGCCAACGAAATACTGATAATCAGACCGACTTGCTTGACCATTGAGGACCAAAGGCGAATGTTTTGAAATTCATTACAGACCTACGATTGCGGTATTGAGTCGAAAGCACTGAAATGGATAAAAAAGTGTGTCTACGAATCATCGCATTTGGATAATTCATCGAATCTGGGAGAAAATTTATATATGCTATATGATCCCCATGTGGATAAGGCGGAGGCTGCCAATGTGGTAAGACACCTATATGGAGAAGAGCTGTGAGATGTGAACACAGTAGATTTCTTGCAGAGCTCTTCAGCTTGGTTTAGCTCACTGCAAATTGTTGGTGTTGGCCAGGCAAATGTTTTCACTAGAGACGTTCTCTACCGAGGTGCTGGTTATTACACGCAGGTGAGGTCATCTGTAATTTCGCTGCAACAATGTTCAGTATTACATCACTGATTCAGATGGTGTGGCAAAAGACTAGCAAGCTTGGATGCGCAGTGGTATCGTGTAACAGCATGACTTTAATAGGCTGCCTGTACAACCCGAGGTAAGAGCATTTTTCTGGAGCTCGAGTCTTTACCTAATTGCAAGTTTCAGGGGGAACATCGAAGGAGAGCTCATCTATGAGATGTGAGAGACATGCACGGTCTGCGCTTGCAGTAAGGAAGTCCTCTGTGATGTGTAATACCTCCGCCAGTCAATAAACTTTCTCAAACAGATTACGATTACCATTCTAACCGCCAAAATGTTTTAAGTTCTGTTCTCGGATGTATGCACAACAAAAGTCGAGATGTGGAACATGTGAAGGATGCCTGTTAGCTGCTCCATTTGGAGGAACCTAACAATCAGCAAAATTTTAGGTCTTTCTACAGGCATGAATTAGGTCTATGTCTAGATTTGAACTGATCCATGCCTGCCGATGTTCTTGGCAGAGCGGCATTCAACCGCTTTGATCTAAAGGGCAGACATCGAAAGAGAAGATGCCTGTTCAGATGGTGATTGATCAGATTTGGTTATGCCGATGACATACATGTGTGAGGGTCTAGGCGGCTAAATGTTCGTCCACTCTGAGAGAATTTCACGAAACAACTTCAGGAGATTGTAAGTAATGGTGGAAATGGAAACATCCGTTGAACTGGGTGAATTGGGTCGATATCGAAAAGTTGTCTTGTCTATCGAGTTCGAAGACTGACAGCATGGAAAATGTCAATTTAAATAAGCTCGTGGAGAATGTTTTCACATTGGCACCGGAGGGTTAACCTAAGCACTCACCGTCAGCTCCAGCTCCAGCATGATGACGCCGTTTTCCTCTTTGGGATTTCTGAAAACAGATAAGCCTTATACTTGAATCATTGTGCCTCTATTTCTGAATATTGCAATAGCAATGTAGGGAAACCTGCTCAAGTGTTCCTATCAACCAAAGTGTCACTGATGCTATGAAAATGAAGTTTAGAAGGTGCAAGATCGGTTTTAACCAAGGCTGAGGATTCCTCATGGGTGAGCGCTAGCAAGTCGATACTGTCTATGAATCACGTGACCATGAATCACGAGCCAGCGGATTTTTCTATTAATTCGAAAATTCCCCCTTCAAGGTTGTTCACCTGCTTCTCAAAGTGGTTCGGTTGATATCGATTTGGGATGAATTTGAAGATGAAATCATTAAAATTGGTTCCACTAGACCTCTCCGCGCACGATGATATTAGACAAGACGAATTTCCGAATTTTGAAGGCATTCGTAAAACAGTCATCACGGATGAAGGTAGTGTAGTTGCAAGTGGCGCACTATTATACACGCGTGGTCATGGGTACAAATCCCGGATCGATGCTCGCTCAGGCCAACCGAACTTTCCATCCTTCCGGTGTCGGTTGATTGGCACCAGATTAGTTTGGGAGAATAAAAACACTGACTTGTATGTCGGCTAGCCACGGCAATTCAGTGTATGAGCCACATACCCATTCAATACGCCACTACGACTCCGAATGGAAGTCGAATGCGTGAGAACATCTCTCAGACAGGGTTGAGTTGGCCCAAGACTTGACCTTTACCCTTATCCTTGACCATTCTTCTTTCGTAGTTGATATACCGTGATATACCTTTGTAATCTTGTGGATGAAATGCAGATCATCAATCCTTTTATCACACACAGTGAAGGAAAGGGGAATCAAACAACCGAGAAACCCATATAATACAACGAAAATGGTTCTGAGCCGGGAGACGTGTGAGTGAGTGGGTTTCCGCCCAGCTGTGTTGGCAAAGTTACTGTGACACAGATTCCTTCCGACTTCGAGATCTGTCTTGGTGCAATTGGTACAAGTTATCCTTAGAGATCTTCTAATGTAAATAGGACTGTAAAACTGTGGTTTAGAAATATAATTCCTTAATGTTCCTTATACTATATGTGTAAAAAGACATGAGACAGTCTTGTTCGCCACTGATTTCTGACCATGTTGGAGAATGGGTTTTCTGCGTCTGTGGAGACCACGGCAATCATAAATGACGGAAAAACGAAACTCACAACTTCTTCGAGTGACTCCAATCTTCTGTTGAAGCTGCGCCATAATTCTCGATCTTTACGTCGATGTTCCTCTATCGCTATGAAGTGCTTTTGGATCTTGGTTACCAGCTCTTTGGCTTCTTCTTTGAGATCATCAATAGAAAGCTGTCAAAGGGTTCGATTGGATGACATAAAGCAGGAATAAAGCTGACCAAGGAGATCCGCCTACCTCATCACCACTATCCTTCTTACCCATATTCACAACCGCGTAGTGTGAACTCCAAGATTGAAATAATTACTCCACCATTCCCTGTGTTATCAGAATATTCCTTCAGCTAGTTTAATCACGTGATGTGGATAAAGAACAAAGTTTTGGGGTGTTAATAAATCCCGTCTGAAGGATGCGCCCACACGTTCAACTTTCATTCAGAATCGTAGTGGCGTAATGAGAGCGTATGGGGCCTTTACAATGACTTGCGGTGGCCAGCTGAGGTACAAATCAGTGCTTTTATCCTCACATACTAGTCCGGTTCCTATTAGCCGACCCCGAAAGGATGGAAGGCATCGTTGGCCTAGCCGTGTATCTGGGGTTCGAACCCGTGACCATGCGTGTGTGATATCGCGCCACTGCCACTACACCACCTCCGCCTTGATCAACCTCTACAGTAGACTAAAAATATTTTGAATCTCAAGCTAACATAATCACAGGTTTCCTTAATGTCACATCTGCCCTTCACTACTTCAAAACTCAGAAGAAATTTTATTCAGGGATCTATTCATTAACCCTTCATGCGGGGTACTATTAATCGGCCAGTTGGCGGAATTCGCGTACTTTCAATGTGAACGCAGTCCTTGCGTGGACACCTATGAAATGGCGTCCTTACTGAAACTTATGAGCTCATTTTTTATCCTGCTTTCCGATTTAGGGGTATCATTGAGCAATCAAAACTCATTCGTTCAGATTTTTCCCAGACAAAAGTATGAATGGTGCACGATGGAACAGTATAAGGCATCGAAGTTTACCTTATTCCCACATTAAAGGAGCGACCTACCACTTTCAATGACAGAAGTCCTCAGAGTAGCTTTCATCGAGAAGACTGAGATGCTGTTGTTGTTCAAAGGCACAATCACGATAAAATTTGTTCCTGAGATTTCTCTATAGTATGAGTTCGAGACGCTCCTTTATACCATACCTGTCGCTATAAGGGTGAAAAACGTCCTGGAGAGGGCGCAACAAGGAACCAGAGATTGAGTTGCGTGAATGTCACACCCAAAGGACGAGTTCCAAAGCCTTTGTAGAGGCTGCGCTATCTCAAGAGATTCCCATGTAGGAAGTTCAAACAACTTGTCATGGCCCATAGCGACAGTAAAAGGCATTTTGGAGAAATATTGTTTTACGTAGTCAGCTTTTTGCGCAATGGGAGCAAATTGAATCCCGTCCGAACACCCCTACATACCATTCCCGTCTCGGTGATCTGGTGATCTCGTACAAAGTCCACTTCCACTACTTTCAAAAAACCTCGAGTAAGCGGATTTCACCGCTTTCATCACCACGGATGTATTCCTCTACATCAACACTTCCGCTTTTCAACCTAAAAGGATACATCAAAATTATCGTGAACTATGCCTTCAAGTGGGAAGACGAGCATAACCATGCTTCGAGAGTAGCTCCTTCGCCTTCTTTAGTCCCAGGGGCGTCGACAATTTGACTGGGCTTGCTTTCTTTTGAGAGTAATTCAATCACGCTTGAAGCTTTTTCAAGCTAATCCAGTTGAGGGGGGTCTAGCAAACACATCAGAAGAGGGAGTGTAATGTAATGATTAACTGCAAACGAACAGCAATATGTAATTCTAATCAGTTGGCAGTAACAGACTTGATATAACTTTGTATACTCCCTATTATGAGCAATTCGTAGAAGTATTCGCAGTGTTGCGGCCCAATTGCTCTTTGATGCCTTAACAAGACTCTCCCCAATCCAATTATGGTCTTTCTACTCCAAGCTCTTTTCCTATTCCACTGTCCTGTGTGCTCATTTACTATTCCACTGCCCTGTGTGTTGTGTTTGTGCTAGCTTCAGACCACAAAGGATAGCGAATTTTCTTCGGTTTTAGCTATATTCTGTTGAAAACCGAATTAAGGGATGTTTTGATTCCAACAAACGAATTTATCTCGCAGAATGAGTAAAACCGACTTGTAACTTCTGATAGACGATCAATTCCCTTCGCAATCAACCTATACACTATGACACCAATCTGACAATGAGTGACCCATAAGAGTGATAGTCTGTGCCGGTAATCCACGAACTTATTACTACTACTTGTTATTTACTCGCGAGCGAGGGTCCACTGCAGTTGATGAATTTTCATACAGCTACATACACATTTCTGAATGAGCACCTGCTCGAGTATCTTTCACCATTACAATACCTAAGCCCGACTGGTACCATTGCAAATATATACCGCTGAACTGTCATCTTTTATAGGCAACTGGTGTGATTTTCGATCAGGCATCATTCTGAAGGTCAAATGCCTTCAATATGAGCAGATGGTCGTTTCAATGAGACCTTTGGAGGTCCTGGTACATAACTCGAACAAAATCGGGCAAAACGTCCAATTTCGCATTGTCAGCAGGATCCAGCGACGGGAGCCGGTTCGAGGCTGATAGTCGATTTGGAAGCGCTTGAAAACATTTTGTCTACTAGCCTTTGTAGGGAACAACGTCAACTTACCTTGATGAAATGAGAACTAATCGAGAATGCTTCCCAATGACTGTTTTTTCCAGACTGCCAATTTTCCATGGTTCATTCTTGGATTAGGAAACGCTCTATCCCCTAGGGTTGTGCTTCGTTCGTAACCTTTCCGTTAACCACTTGCTACCCGATATTCAGTTTCTGCCGATTGCTTAGCTGTTCCGAAACCGGGTAGGAAGTTTTGCCGTAGACACGCCCGTTGATTCAGGAAAAAATGCCGGGCTTACGCAGACGGAACTTTACGAAGTTCACATGTGCTCTATCTAAATTGTCCTATATCCCACCCACTCCGACCTTGTCTCGAACTCTTCATTTAATAGAATTTTGTGAAAAAAAACAAATAGATATAGCTCTTTATACATGGTAACGATAGTACAGTAGCTACGACAAGTGATGAAAGTGGCGATCATTGAAAGACTACGACCCCCGAAATAAAGCTATTAGAATTCTCAGAAGAGCTCTGTGATTGCTAAATGCAGCACTTGGTCTTTCAGCGAAGGAATCTTCGTCTTGGACGAGCGTTGCAACGCGTCCTGGCTGAAAATGATAACTGCAATATCTGTCTGGAGACTGTTCAAAGGCATGGGATACGGAGGAGGACACAAAGGCTCAAAATGGAGAGGCACGGCACTTCCTAGAGCCCATCAAAGTTCCTTTTCATCATCCTAGACCAATTCCTTTATTCGAAGGCAAGTAGGGACATATTATAACAGGGGAGCCTACACATTTCAGTTTTCTCAAGGAGTTCTCCCATTTGAACTAGGTTTAATCTCTCGGGATTGGCCAGTTAGGAAAGGCGTGACGTTAAGGACAACGTCACATTCTGGAAAGCTCCCTCATACCCTCCCACTCCCCAGACGAGATCGATAAGAGACTGCGGCGAACATCTGTTTAGGCCTCAGTGGTACGATGCTATACGAAAAGTGCTAGAGCACCAGTAAGTCTGAACTCAGTGCAACGAACCTGTTGCCGATCCCCTCGGTGATAGGTGTTTCCTTGGTACATTCGACGAGCAAACCCGTATGCATAGGCTTTTTCTTTATTCGTGTAGCTAAAGCCTGGATTCCAAATCAACGATCCATAACCAAAAAAGTGTACAGAGTCTTTTGATGTTGTGGGGTTCATTGTTGTCGTAGCTGGAAAGAAGTGAGATTACTATGGAGTGGTATTCGCTAGCAAGGTTACAACAACGGTTTCTCCTACAGCAGTGATTCACAGGAATCAGAACTCGAATGCAGAATAAGAGAACAAGAGTATAACCCAGAAAGAAGCACGGGCTCCCAATGGGTAGAGGAAAATGAAAAAATTCTCAGAAGCGAAACTAAGGGGGTCTTAAATAGGGCCTGAAAAAATAGATGGGGCGGTATTCAAAATGAACATGAATCACCACTTGCAGAGTTTATTGCCATTATGTATAACATGAGAATCTTCGTCTTTGAATTTCACACCGTAAATTCCCTCTTTATGTAAATTTGGAGACAATAAAAGCCCTTTACATAACATTTGTTCATGCACTGACTGACTCACTCATGGTTTAGGTGACTATGAGCCCTTATAGAATATCAGTGGGCCTAATACCAAAAAATGGTGAGGCCAAAGATGATCCCATTAAAATTACTGTGTTATATGCCGTGCAGACTTATACAGTATCCCTTTTGCAGCTCACATAAACATATAGAAACCTTATCAGAGACGGCAAACAAAAGAGATTGAAGGAAAAATTTATATTTGGAAAAGGACAAATAAAAGCAGAAATTGGTGGGAAAAATGATAAACAAAAATAGAAATTGAAAGGTTTCTCATTATTCAGGATAATGTTCTGAAAAGTGAAGTGCTAGTGAAATCTCACACGAATAAGCCCCATGAACGCCCTTTATACGTCGCCAAAGGGCGTGGTCGTCGTCAGAACACGGAGGACAGCCCATTGCATCATTCTGGCGCGAAGCAAATCGAGAGCAGAGAACATGTGACGACAACAGTTGTTGTGGGTGTCATTCTGCCATGGGATAGCCTAATTAGTGTCGGAGATAGGTATCGAGAGGAAGGCCTAGCCAAGGGCGCTACCTAAGCAACATAGTGTTAGTCACGTAGAAGAATGGTAGATGGGTAACGGATGATTAGGCGAAACATTGAGTCTTCCACTCGAAGTTCCTCTCAAATACAGGTGAGTAGAATTTCTACCTGAGGCAGGGTAAGGTAGCCTATTAAGGTTAATCCGGATGTTTGCCTAGCTCCGCTAGAATCGCTAAATCAAATGAAGTTGACGATAATGAGGTTTATAGCGTAAATATGGTATTTAATGGTAGTCCCTGGGATCCGTTATGATAAAATGTGGTACGATCTGATGGTATGGTAAGATAGGACATATGATCTTTGACAACTTATAAGCTACAAAGGCCTCTGCCTATCAAACCGACAAAGAAGGGTGAGACGAACGAGGATTGAGTAATGTTATCCATGAAACATCGACTTAGAAAAGTGAAGGCGACTATATGGATATTCTGCCTACAGAAACTCTTCCTTGGGTCAACCGGTACGCACCTATAGGGGTGTACACCTGTGCTAAGCACAGCATCAGGGGCAATTGACGTCGAGGGAAACTTGTTATGTGAGAGTTCTTTGTGGGTGTCAGAAACATGATGAGATTTGGTTTAAGTACTCCCATATCCATGCATCTGCCCAGCCAGATGAGAGAGAATGTCACGTCTCGGATTAGTCGAAGAAAGGAGACCAGCTGAATTTCCCAATCTTGTCGGAGACGAATAGAAACACTCAACTGTGCATAGCGTTACTTCAGGACCAGAGCTTCGGGACCCAAAGGGATAAGTAAAGTCTCTATTAGTTCTTGTCTCGAGACCATGTCGTCCAGCTGATTACCCTCTTTCGAGGACGTCCCACGAATTCGATGATGAGAAAGACAATAGGTGATATAAGTGATGCAGGTGATTTGGCTGATGGAATTTTTTGAAAACTAGACCCTTTTTGGAAAGCCATTAGAGTGAATTTCATAGCATTCGAATAAGACTTAACGAATAAAAAGGTTTCCTAAGAGAAAACTAAGTTGTTGTAGCCCACTACTAAAGTACTTTCCATGACAACAAGGATAACTGGATTGTTCCAGTCGAACTATATATTCTACTCCTCTCAAGTTTGCTCAATTTCCTGACTGGTAGAAAGGATTTCTCTCTGTGAGGACCCCTCCGCCTCTCCTTTTCGTGTTCTCAGTACAAATGAAAATCCTTTTCAGTAAACTCAATAAACTTATAACAACCTTTCGGGAACTTTCGAGGTTTTAATTAAGTTCGATCTTTTCATGAAAAGACCAAAAAGGTAGAACTGTACCCAAAGGGCAGCCCCCACGTAGATTTTATTGGTGATTACTGGCTCAAATGTACTCGGCTAATCAAATATGGGCGAATCGACGTTTTAATTTGATATTTATATAATTTTTACCACTTGTTTTTCGAAAATTCAGAGAATTGCAGTTAATGGTTGAAATGGCTTGTACAGCTGTCAATGCCACCCACCCGCTATGCGAGCCAAACATTTTCATCCGCTTATATGCGATCAACGTCGATAAGCCAAATTTGGAACAAAGGGAGCCGGAACGTTCCGCATGGTTTCTAATCTTTCGAATCTAACAAGTGAGACAAATGTCATTCTGCCACTTTGCCACTATCCCTTATCAATCGGAACAAACATATACCTAAACAAACATAAATAACAAATAACAAGTAAAACAATCCTTCCGTGGAAAATAATCCATAATGACTTGATAGCTATAGGTTCATGTCAAGTGTATAACTAAAGCTTCTTATGTGCCTCTCACGACGATCACCCCATAAGCATGATTATGGCCTTGAGCTCTTTGTTTGTGTAGGCGATTGAACATGGAGGAATTATTGACCTCACGCTCCCATTAAATGCTCCTTCGTGTTCTCTAGGAAGAAAAAGCTTCAGAGCTTCATTACTCCCTTCTTTTCCATCAATCACAAATTAAAACTCCATGATTTAAGTTGACGGGAAAAAGTTGTAACTGGGATACAATACTAAGTGGTAATTCCAGTGACGTTACTACGAAAGGAAACCACCTCATCCGTGAAATGCGTGTTCGCAAAAATCCACCTGAATGCCATCATTGCCGTCATCCGTGTGTGGCTCACATCATTTCCAATCAGCTTTTGAGTGTATTACGCATGAAGGCAGGATGCATTAACATATTATATTTAGGCAGTATTCCTAGCCTACATCGTCAGCATTTTTTTGCCATTCTGAACGTCATCCAGGAAATTCAGCTATTCGCTAGCCTCTTAAATCCTTCAGCTTCCTTTGAATCACTTAGTGACTTGGAAACTGCTTCCGCCATATCAAATAGATATCAGGGCTCGACAAAAATCTGCTTTGATGAGGCCTTTTGTCGATTTTCAGCTAGTACCAGTACAGCTCAGGAATACCTGAAGAGTAGCTGCCAATTCCTTCCGAGCGAAGTGGAGATGGAGCCCTCTGCCTGGTAGTGAGGCGGTACGACTGGAATTTTACGTTATTCTGATGAAATTAACGGTTTGTAACTTTACTTTACTGTTTGACATGGTCCATTGATTTCAGTTTGCTACATTTTTCTTACTGGATCCAGAATGGATGATCGGAGACGGCTTTCGACGAAGCAATCAGAATCAGGAGATCTGGAATGCCGCTGTATGTACTCATTAAGTCGTCGAGAAATTCCTGTTAAGCAACAATTCGTCGGAAAAAAAAATTCCATGATGGCTTAGCATCACAAATGAACTTTTGTAATGGTAGACATGGGCTAGCTTTCCTAATAAAGAATTCAGAATTTCTAAAAAAGGGAATTCCAAGCTCCAAGTGTTAATGCACTGCGATATCATGCCTAATGCGAAGGCATCGTTGCACTAAAAGAGACTGTACAGTATACACCGGAAAACTTTTTAGGCTACGCAAAAAAAACCCAACCGCAATGTCAATAGAAAGCACTTTAAGAAAAAAAAANAAAAAAAAACAGCTCCAGACATACACTGCGTATTCATGGGCTGATCACGTGAATTGCACGTTACCGTTGACGACGTGGGAGGTCGGAGAGAGATGAATCGGCTAAACAGAACGGGAACAAAACTAAATTCCTATCAATAAGGCGTATTAGTGGATAACGTTCGCTTAAATGAATCGATTAGTTTAATCCAGCCGTGTAATTTGGTTTGGTAAGGAAATGAGTCGTCAATTCGCAAGGATATGCCCCGTACTGATACCTAGGAGCACATAGAGGAGAAAAACTTTACTTGTAACTGAGTCACAAAAGTCTATAAAACCATCATCAACTGCCCAAGACGATATAGTTCATGGCTGCTTTTTCCGATTCAAAGAGAATAACTCTGCAGCTCGGAGAGCTATGAAACTGGGACTCATAAAGCTGAGCTATCTCAAAACAAGGCTGCTCCAGATGTCGAAGTCTAGAAGAGCTTGACGAGCGGGGATTAGTAGTATACAACTTTAAGAAAACTTAGTTTCAAACCAGCTCAATCAATCATAAAAAGGGAAGAGACGGGCTCGGTGATCTTTCAGCAATCTTAAAAACTCTTCCGCCTACTACTGTGTCTAGTTAACTGCCTGAAAACCTGCCTAGAAAGGACATAATTATCTTCTGATTAGGCTATTCTGTATGCTGAGCTTCTTTTTTCTTCGAAAAAGCATGTGGGCGACGTCTGACTAATTTGACTCGATTACGTGAGGGGCTCGCTGAATATCTGCTTAGAAGAAAAGCCAGGGAGCTACTTCAGCAGCTAGTACCTTTTCTCAATTCAGTGCAAGTGTTGGATTTTGGTTTGCTTGGTTTCTTCAAATTTTCAGATATTCGGCTGTCACTGCAGAAACTTTTGGCATCCCCACTTTTTCTAATGCAAACCTTTAGATTTGAGTTGGATCATGATGAAAAGGTATGAGCGTCAACAAGAACGTTGATAAGCTATAAATTAAGCAGCCGAGATGCGAAAATTTTTCATTCCATGTAAATGAAGTATTGTCTCTGAATTTTTTTCTCTTGCTTTGAAAAAAAAAGGAATATTTCACTGAGCTTCAGCGATTAAAATTCCTCCTCGTTTGCGTGTCACTGTCAATACGCCCGGCTTCAATCTTTCGCAAGTTTGGTAGGCTTCATATAAATCTTTCCACCATAAGAAACAATGGAATGATCGGGTGGTCTTCAGCTAGCAGTCAGCTCCTTCTTGTTGGGAGCTTTCTGGGAGACACCGCTGTTTGGGCTTTACGAGATTTCTCATCATTTTTGTGTTTTCTATAGCCCTTCTTTTGAAACAAAAAGTGAGTCCCATTTATATTGGCTTAGGACTGACTTCATTTTTAAAATGCTCAGAACTCACTAGTTCTTCCGGTTAGTTCTCATATGTATACAAAGGGCTTTGCGAGAGCTACACAAAACCAACCATGACTCACTCATACGTCTGATCGTTCTGTCGTCCAGATTTGATTGTTTGTATTTACGGAAGTGATCAGGCGTGGGTGATCCCACTAGAGCATTGATCCCTTAGAGTGGGACGAAAACACGTCACTTTCGTGGACGTTCCTCTTCCGCAGTGATCTTTGAAAAACTTTGCCAATCATCGTCATAACAACAACAACATCATCAATATTAATCCCTATTTCAACTAACGACTAAATTAAGCAATCCTTTGGAAAATAACGTGAAGGCTGAACTTTGATCAATTAAATTAGTGGACGTAAGCATGATGTAATTCAAAAAAAATCGTTCATTTAGAAAACCATTGGGAACCAGTTCGAATGAGACAAATATAGAGCTAAGCAATGACGAGTTCCCTAAAAAATTCATCTTCCAACCCTGCCCAGAATAAGAGCTAGTCGTAGGTCGCTCAATCTGTACCCTAAAAACTTCTTTTCTGTCCTCTATGGCCCTCATACATGGCCAAAAATGACTAACAGAAATACCAGAGTACCAATTTTTCAACAAATCTGAATAAACGGATGATTCAGAACGTGTCTCCGTCTTGAAGAAGTCATCAGGAATGTGACAATATATTATGCGTACATGCGCTACGCCATGATTCAGATGGGCACTTAAGTGTCCTGATAGTGAATACAAAGGCTTATTCGTAAACACCATAGACACATCCCACCACTAAGTAGGCCTGCGATACGTTCAAAGGCGGGGTAGAATAGGAAAGGCTCGTTCTTCTAAAGTTGTTCCGCAAATTCATTTCCTTACTCTCTGCACAGCTGAGACGTGTATTCCTTCCCACAGTGATACCGATTTGTGTCAACTCCTTGAATAAACTACAAATGCTAAGAATAGCTGTACTCCCTATTTCGTTTTGCTAACATTTCCGCTTATAGGCTGAGTGGGATACGGACAAGCGGTATGCTAGGAAAAGCATAAACAGCGATTCAAACCCTGAACCGGTGCCATTTGAACAAATCGATTCTCCCATCCCTGCGGGATCGCTTGATTAGTACCAAATCTATCTAGGAGGGTAATAACAAGGCTTTGCTTATCGTGTGTCTCGGAGAGGCATTCTACAAGCCAATAACGCGTCCTTTTTCTTTCCATCATTTATCTTTCAATTTCAAGAATTCAGGGAGGGAACCCAGTAGAGAGAGTCAACGCATCATGACTCTGACAAGAGATTCACATCAGTCACCACCCGCTTGGTCCAGTACTCGTTTCTCACATCGAAAATTGTATGTATCAAATACAAGCTTTTTGTAAGAATACGCTGGGCTCTTCTCTCTCGCAGAGAGACGACAACTGAATTTGTATCAACCCTCCAACTCTCAATGATGTCAAAGGTCAGCTAACAAATCAAATGTAACTTCGACTCTGAAGGGAAGAGGAATGTGTGGCGCGCCCTAAGGACGCCTTTTTTAAACAGGCTATCGAGGATGAAAAAATGAGGAGTCTGTTATCTTGTTGATAATGTTCACGTCTTCAGAAGTACGCCTTCCCCTTCTTCAGGCACCATCGTTCTGTTTAGAACCGTTTGTTAGCTGGACGAATCATTTCAAGGACCGATCATCATCCAGGCGTAAAAACTCATTTAAAAAGATCATTCCTTCAGAACTGGTACGGAATTCTATTTAAAGAAAAGATTAATCATCGAGAGAAACCATAGATCAACTAGAAATCTCTCTGTTCCCATTATATAACATTTTTCAAACAAGCTATAGAGGTTCGATTGATTAGCCACGGGTTGCCGAATATAGCCTGCTGCAGCTATTTCTATCAGGTTCAGACCTTTCACGTGATTAGCTCGAAAATGATAGCGGAACGATACGGGAGGCGCCGCTGACCTTTCGTCGAAGACAAAAGGCATCAGACAAAAAGCAATCATACACTGCACGCCGCTGGCGCTTTCATCCAGCAGCGTTCGACTGGCTGCACGTGATGGCGACAAGCAAGCACATAACTCCTAAGCTCCTACTATACGTTTTGTTTGTCCCGTCGGGAAAGCCCGGGGAAACGAGGGAACAATAAAGTGATTTGAAACTGTGGTGATCTGAACCCTCAAAGTTTCCTGAATGCTTCAGAGTGAAAAAATGTAATTTTTCTAGGTGTAAAGTTCACTAGGGAACAGTAAAGCCTACCTTATAGGTAATGTTTGAGAGCCTAGCTTCTTTTCCGAACCCGGCACCGGCAGCTTAAAAAGTTGGATCAAGAGTATTTCAGTAAGTTACCCATAAAATAACTACAACTCGCATGAATCTTCCGCGAATATTTACAGATGTGAATCTAGATCTTCACTTGCGGCATACATACTATCAGCTCATGCCATGCGCCTGAATTTAGGTGACAGATACGGTCTGGATGGCCATCGTCAGGCTTTACCTAGTTTATTCATTTATTACTTCGCAGACTCTAAAAAGAAATGGCCTTCGGATGATGTGAATTAACAGGCAAAACCCAGATAGGTGGACCTAACAGAATGCAATCAAGGGGCAGCTCCAAAATCTGGATAACTGAAAGTTTGAAGGAAGGAAAAACAAACTGAGTAGACCTCATATCGAAATCTTCTATAATTTTTGATGAATCTGAAATGGTGAACCTTCAGCCAGGAGTCCTATCTCCAAATGCCACGACTAGAAGCATGCTCGTCATAGAGGCATGTCTACACCAAAAAGAGTCGCACTTAACAGCTTTGGAGTGCATAAGTCACCGCCATATTTTGTTCATTTACAGAGGTATTCCTTGAAGGCTTATGGAATCAGACTTCAAGCGTTGCTCATCATGTATTTGCATGGAAAGAGTGACTTCTGAAATCTGAAAACTCCTTTTGGGTTGACGATCAGCACCCATTCTTGCTGTTTGTTCCATGGGTAGGATTGGAGAATTGATATGAACACCTTCGTCATCTTTTGGTATAAGGATAGGGATGAAGCCTCCAGTGCCAACCATCCCTTTTTAGGACGCACCCCGCATTCAAATAATCAGAATCGTTGTAGCGTATTCAAGAGTCAATCTGAGATTCGATCCCGGACTGGAAGGTGTGTGTGGAAGGTGCGCTTGCCACCTCCATCTCCAACATCCTTCATTATACTGATTATGAGAATTATTGATGACACTCCATTATAACACGAACACAGTTTGAAATGGACCACTGTTTCGAATCATGAATGAGCTGTAGCAGATCACTGGAAGGATCGGCTAAGATGAGATTATAATTGGTGGAAGAGGATGTAACAATGAGAGCATGGCGATCAGAAGGACGACGATGGTGGTGAAAAGATTCGAAAATCATGATTGGATTGGAAATTTTGGCTTTAAGAGGAAAGAACTTCGTTGTCCTCAAACATCAATCACACCACTCAACTTATTCAAATGAGGCTTCGCTAGTCTTAAACACAGACAACCACCACCTTTTCGAGATAGGACCAGACTAGCAGAAGCAGTAGGTATTTCTGTCAAAACTGAAAGAATTTATCGAAGTGTGAGTTCTTTTTCTACGATTTCTGAGCTTCTCCTGCCGTGGAGGCGACCCCTACTGGCCCTCTAGGAGCCATTCCTACTCTTTCGGCTACAGGATCTGCATTATTACTCTCGTAATGGTTTAGTTCTTCAAGCCCGAACAGAACACATGGCGGCTGAATCCCTCATTCCAACCAGGATGGTAAGGTGTCCAAAGGCGTTACTACTGAGGAATGATGTCTTGAAGCCGTTTCGAGGTATACCTTGTTTTATGCCTCGTCAGCCTACCACAAGTTGTTACACATGCAGTTGTCAAGGGCAAGCTGTAAACAGCAACGAGTATGTGTACGAGTAACATTGAACGTTCAGGACGTCCAAAATTTATGGTAGGACCCCGCAGAGTGTACACATTTTGAGAACTGTGAGCGATCAATCTTCGGAACTGCAGGAACGGGTGCGTTGGCTGGTCATGGTGTATGTTCTTGCATGTAAAGCGCTGGTTTATGCCCTAATCTCAGAGTGGAGGGTTGCAGGTGAGGGTAATCGTCTTTACTTACGTCTGCACCCCCCTCCCACCCTTATCTCAGATAGTGAGGTAAGGATGGAGAGGGGGGGATCAACGTAGAACGTACATAACAAGATACAATGATAGCTCAAATGGCTGAAGGTCCTGTAGGCTACCCTGCTACTAGTATGAGGCCCTGTACCCTCGCTGGGCGAGCGAAATTTCTTGAACTTTAATTGCCATGAGATTGAAATAATATTCACAGTACTAGCGCTGGGAACGAAAATTTCAACAGGAGTACGTTTGCACTTCTGGAAGAAATCCCTCGATTACAAGCTGACATGGTACCCACGTGCCGGTCACCAAATGCCCTTTTACCGTTCTATCGAAGCTATGGGGTCTCATACAGTGCTGGTTCACTTCCGCGCAACATCTTTTCAATCAAGGTGGAACCTTATATGATGTGTCTCCAGCACTGTGAGCTACAACCTTCGGATTTGCAATAGTGGTATATTGTAGTTGGTTGGATTTAGAAAGAAAACCTGAACTCCTTTCATATTTCTTTTTTGAAGTGGACACGGTTCTAGAAAGAAGACCCTATCCAATAAAGAATTTTTAGGGAATTTCGGACTTTACGTTACTAGGAGTGCGTCTAATCTGATCAGGGTCAGTAAGCTTCCTAGGAACCAGCTCTGCTCATATTTTTCTTGTTCAACAATCTTCTTAGGTTCTGAACCTCTTTTTTCCCACAATTAGCAGGATCCTTTTACTCCCAAGTGTCATTGTTCTCTCCAGTCTCTGAGCCCTTTCGCTCGTGCTTATTCTTGAACCAGTCGGGCCGCCCGGCCAACGCCGGGCTTCCCTCCTTTTTATGGTGTCGCCCGGCTTCGCCGGGCGGTCCTCCTTCCTGTAAGAAATTTGCTATGCGTTAATAACTCTTCGGATTCTCATTTTTACTGGAAAGCTCTGCACACTCAGTATTAGCTCCGAATTGGGAGCGATTTTTTTTCTGTAAGCCATCTTCGCTGTGCCCGATAAGAACATCGTACAATATCACAAATTCAGAGAAAAAAGGACAGTTAGGCTAAGGAAGCGTACCTCCGTGAAATTTTCGTGCAATTGGAATACTCTGGTCCTGCCACCTATAGTGAGTGTTCCCATCCTGTTCCCATAACTCCTACCAAATTTGAACGCTCTAGGATCACGGGGACAGGAGTTGTCAATTTTTGCTCAAACTCCGCTCATTGTGAGCGTAGGCCGTAGGCTGGTCCCGCCATCCACCATTAGTGTTCCTCTTGTGTTCCCATAACACCTACCAAATTTGAACGCTTTAGGTCCACTGGGGCAAAAGTTATGAATTTTCGCTCAAACTCCGCCCGTTGTGGGCGGAGTGTTGTAGTGCTACCCACAATCAGTGTTCCTATCCTGCTGCCCGTACTCCTACCAAATTTGAGTGCTATAGGATCACGGGGACATGAGTTCTGAATTTCCGCTCGAATATTTATTTCGCGCAAATCCCGCCCCTTGTGGGCGGAGTCCGGCCCTGCCACCCACTAAAAGTATTCCCATCCTGCCGCCTTTACTCCTACCAAATTTGAACGCTTTCGGTAAACGGGGACAGGAGTTATGAATATCCGGTCAGACACACACACATACACACACAAACACACAAACAGACAAACTTAGCC